>AYEL01075899.1:0-19966 GCA_000484575.1 Olivierus martensii | reverse complement strand
AAAATTTAGCCACCAAGCTTACCATACAAAAGAAAAGAAAAAGAAAGACTGAACAACACGAGTTTATTCGAAGAGCGGCCATGAAAGAGAATCTTCTACTGCAAGCAACAAAAATGTTGCAAACTTTAAAAAGAAAATTTCCTCCTGCTCAAATTAGTGATATTGTATGAATACAAGTCCCTGATGTTGACTGTGGTTGTACAGATGTCTGAAATGTGTTGGTGGTTGTTATTGGAATAGAAGACTCCAACTTTTATAATCTTGCAAACAAAAATGGTACCCTCAAGCAGCTTTATACCCATAATCAGTTCGTAATTTGTAAAGAAAAGTTTCTTTCCATAGATGAGATTTCTTCTCAAGAAATATCTCTGAAAGAAACGGCTGCAACTAATTCGAGAAGTGGAGGGCAAGGCTATACAAACTGTAATTGCAAAAAGAAGGGTTCCACGACTAAATGCAGTTGTAAAAGCAAGGGACTCTTGTGCAATTCAAAGTGTCATAACAGTTTAAGTTGTTGCAATAAATAAGATTATATAGCATTAATCACATAATTTATGTGTAAGTTTATTATTGGTATTATTTTCTTTTCTAATTTAGAATGTACTGTTTGTTTTAGGTTCAACAGTTTATTTATGTGTGTTGTTACTTAAGCTTTCTCCCATCTTGACATATATCATAATATTATTTCTCCTATTTTGACATATATCATATTGTGAGAATCCGCAGCGTGGCACTGTTGTCAATATTAACGAAAGTCAGTCCTGACACCAGGAGCTTTTTATTGTGGAGCTCCAACATGATTTTACTTTGTGAAATTGTCAATTGTCAGAACGTTGATGGCGAGTGTGTTATTCACCGACGATTGCGTTATTGTATTTATGAACGATATTTATTTATCCGAGCGGATGATTGATCGATTGATTGACATGATCGGTTGGTGTGAGTAAGTGCACACGGGGTCCGGGTTGAAGGAAGGAAGAGCACGCAGTATATAGGCAGTTCTATATACAATTATATTTATTTACAAATAATTAAACAATAAGAAATACATTAATGAAATAATTACGAATATACATATAGAATATGAAATCAAGGAAATGATTATCATTATGCTTGAGTAAGCCTAACTAATTTAGTGAACATATTTGAATGGCAACCGTACCAAAATGGGTCATGAATGAGCAATTGGATGGCAAACATATTGTAAGTGGCAACTGTACAGATGGGTTGTGGATTGGCAAACAAGTTGACCTGTGTAATCGCTCCTTAAGCGCTACATACCTGGATGAGTCGGACGTGTCGGACTTCTTTGGAGAGTTTTCTTTTCTCGGGCTAAGTTCCAGCTAGGTATCCAAAATACTCATCAACGACTCCTCCTCTCCCCTCTCCTTTTATTTGTTGTCAGGGGAGAGCGAATGAGTCAAACTCTGATATCATTCAGATGTTGCAACTTTAGCTTTTTAACAAGGAGAGTTCCTTGTTCTCCATTCGACGTTTTGTTACATTTGTTCCTTGTCCAGGCGGTTCTCAACCCGTTTGTTTATAATAAAATGAGTCAAAGGGAAGCTGACTGTCGCTTCGTTGATTTCAACATTTGATAAGAATTTGTTGAAGTTACAAAGTTAAATAATATATTAATTTGACAGAATAATATTATAGATTGGTTAATATGCTAAATTATACAATTATTATGATAATAATAAATTCAAGTAACATAATTCTTATAAAAATATATGTGATAATTACAAAGAAAAATATTAAAATATGGTGAGTCCTTCGGGACCTCACAATATATTAAAAAGTAACATTTTTGTCTTAACATAATAAAAATATTTTTATTCAACTTTTGCCATCAGTGCATGCTGAATGTCAACATTTGCTGGTATAAGTGAGAAATAATGATATTAGCAAATATTTCGTACATACACCAAGCGACTTTGTGAATGCTGACATTCACTAGAGAATATTGACATTTGCCCCAGATATCAATCTTTCACAGTAACATACATACATATATATATATACATATATATATATATATATATAAGTATTTCTTTTTTATTATAGTATATTCTATTGAATGAGATAAAATTCTTTTCTCATAAATATGCTTATGACTATCTTATAACACTCCATTATAATGAAAATTAGACTTTTCATTTGGCTTTATTTCAATTACTTTTCTTCAGTTTATGTTATATTATATTTATATCTTAGTTATTTGTTTTATTTTTATATATATTTACATCAATAAATATTATATTATGCACTATAGAAAATATTTTAATTGTTTATTGTTTCTATGATTCTCCCTTCATATTCTGGATCCCTGATCATTATTTATACATGCTTGCTCATAATCATTCAGTCATTATCCTGACATGCACCTATCTAAATATCATTTATCCTGATGGATCAACATTATAATGAAAAGTCTAATTTTCATTATAATGGAGTGTTATAAGATAGTCATAAGCATATTTATGAGAGAAGAATTTTCTTTTCTTTATTCTTTCTTTAGTTTCTTTGCTGAATAAAAGTGGAATGAAAGCAAAAATACTGACAAATACAAGATGAAATGATGACATTAATCCAACAAGGGACACAAACAGAAGAGTGAGAGTGCGCTAGAACTCTGTCTACTGTTGTTAAAAATTTCTTATTTTTTTCTCTTGCTATTTTCTTTAATTTTGCTAATCATATTAAATTGAAGACAAGATTCAAATTGAATCATGATCTTCATTTGTCAAGGCTTACACTGTCTTTTGCATTCGATTGATAAAGAAAACTATCAGAATAAAGTTTTTCAAGACCAGTGACCTCTGGTTATTTGATCTGGTAGTCTGTTTCTCTCTTAGTTACAAGTAACTTTTATATAACATAGCAGTTAAGTTCCTATAAAATCTTGTATAGTGCAAAACTGTGTTATCTATATAATAATTTGTCCTCATTAGTGTCATGTACAACTTCAGACTGAAATAGCTCAAAGACTATACAATGAAACTTTATAAATCCTTTTGATTTGAATTTCTATGAGCTGAACTTAGAGTTTGTTACTGTTAAATATTTTTTAAAATATCCATTCTAAAAAAATTAAAAAATTCAAATATAGCATAATTTTATAACTTATTCGATAGATGATGCGATGTATCTGCCTGAGAGGTGGGCTTTCTAGTAGGTTGTTAGATATTATCATTCAGACGATAATTATGCAGTAATTAATAGATAAGAAGGGGCAGTCGGATGGCTGAGTGGTAACACTTTGGTGTGCCACGCAGGATGACCCAGGTCGGGTCTAATCCTGGATTTTTTCGGAGTACTGGGCCTGGCCGGTGATCCCTGTCCTTCACTATCTGTCCCCCTCGACGGGTGTGGGTGTAGCTCATGGTTGGAACTGGCCTCACCCCCTTAGTAATCTCACTGATTGGAAAAGGGGCATAAAATATACAAAATAAATAGATAAGGAGGATATAGAATAATTAACATAACACAAAAATCAAAAAATTTTACAATCTTCCATTTTAATATATCTACTTTTTTGTCAACGATGTTTGTGACGTGACGCTGTTTCTCATGCACTGAAAGTAAAATAGAATATTCCCTTTCTAACCTGCTATTTACTACCGAATAGTTTTATTAAATGATTTTACGGAAATATAGAGGAAGTGAGTGAGTAGTTGATCATCAGTGAATCTGATTACAGTCCATCGGTTTCGTTGACAGCTCATGCCTGTAATCGAAATACCAAAATATGTTCATCCTTAAATTTTTATACGAACTTTTTCAGTTGGTCAATATGCTTATCGATCTATAGTCGTGTCAAAATTAGGAAGTTCTATTGGTGAAAATATTCGCGATGGACTCTATATGCCAATGATCATTTCTCCGAACAACAAATTAGCACGTATAGATTTTATCATCAGTTAGACTAAAGAACAGTAATAAAAAAACAAGAGAAGAATAATAGACACTAAAAATACACAAAATAACTTGTGTGCAAGATGATTTCGAACCGCGGGATAATTTTAATTTTGTAAAGTCCGATAAAAGTAGTACCAAATGAAAGAAATCAATCTATAAGTTAACGATCACAAAAAGAACAGGAGTCAAATCAGTGATATATTTGAGTAGATTGCTATAATAATGACTATTTATTAGAGTTAAAAATCCACCCTACCCACACGTAATTTAATGCATGGTCATCGATTCCATTGTGTTAAAGATTAGTATGAAAAGGTATGCATATTTCAAAAATGGTACCAAATTTCATCTCTGATTCTTTTATGAACTTTCACCTATCTATAGATTTTCTCTTCCATTTCAATACAATTTTTGTACAATTTTTGCAGGCTTTATAATCATTGCAATTATACTCAGTAATATATCTGAACTACTTTAGATCCACCATGTATTGACATCACATTTTTGAGCAAGAAAAACAATTGAATTTCCTGTTTCTAAACTGTACGATCGTTTGCCAGTGGATAGAATGTCTAATGACGTCAAGAAAGATTAAGTGGTGTTCATGGCAATCAGGTGGTGCCTCAAGGCAGATACACTTTCAAATGAGCAGCGAAAGCGGGGCCGACGAGAGAAGGAGGATGATGGGATAAAATTCTCAAGGCCCGAGATTCAAAGGCGCCCACATCATCCTTCAATTTTTTACGCGTTAATTGTAGAAGGAAGATGCTGAAATTTAGAGTCCGAAACAGGATAATAAATTGCCTCAACCTTATAACTTTAAAATTATTTTCCCTGGCCCAATGACATTTTTTAATGCCTCTGGTGAAATACTTTAATCCCAGTGGAGTATTTTAATTAAATTCAATAGAAACTTCTGGAATAACTCCTAATTAATTGGATATGAAATGTAGAATAATTGTAACATTGTTAAGATATAAGGCAATGACCAACAGTCTTGACACTGACCAACAGTCTTGACACGACCAACAGTCTTGACACTGACCAACAGTCTTGACACGACCAACAGTTTGATTGTCCAACAGTGCTAAATTAATCGTTGAGAAAATGATTGGAAGGAGATGAATTGTGCCAAGTTGGCAAACATACTTTAATTCCCAGAATGACTCTTAAGTCAAGTGATCATGATTTTCCATTTGAATGGGGAAGAAGTTCCCAGTGAAATCATCATATAGAATCACAATAATTAAGACTCAAGACGAATCTTTATATTCAATTGGAATTTCCAAATTTAAATTATCAATATAGTATAAAAATTGAATAGAACTATCCTAAAGCTATTCAACAATTAGGAATTTAAAGAAATGCTATAAATACAGAAACTATCAATATTCTTAAAAATATTACATTGACACACTGGAAATAATAATGATTTAAGATTGAATGAATATATATAATTTTAGCTATCTTTTTTATTATATATATCTAATTCTTCCATTATAAATTTATTATTTTAATATAAATTATAGAAAATATTTATTGTTATTTGTTAACAAAAATTTTAAATATTAACTAGAACCTATTTGAATTTAGCTGATGACAGATAAAAATACAGATACAGTATATTCCTGGTTATTCAAGTTGTGGATTAACCAGAAGATAAGTCACAATTCAGAAGTGATGCGTAATTATCAGTGTTTTACCTTAGAAGTGATATCTGAAAGATTTTTAAACATCTCAGATTTGTTTATTATATCATTAGGCAATTTGGGGTTAAAGTTAGAATCTGATTAAAATTACAAGTATTGTAATAATTTCTTGTTAAAAAACTTCTTGTTTCTTTTTCAATAAATAATAGAGCATTTGAATATATATAGATATGCAATTTATTTATTTTTTAATATTAAATGCAAATATTAATAATAATATCCATAATTCAGATTTTTATGAGTATTTTGCAGATTATCTGGGAATCGATTATCGATGAGAATTAATTTCTCAACTACTCCCAATTAATTGGAGTTTATTTTATAAGTTAAATTATGAATATTTTTAAATTTAAAATGAAAACATTTGTTACTAATAGATTTTTTTTTATTGATTTCAAAAACTTGTTTTGACAATTATTTCACAATAATGCATTTAATATATTATTTTATAAATGATAGTGATATATTCATTTTCATGATAATTCCATAACTATTCCAAGAAAAAGCTGTCTGGACATCCAAATATAATCAATTTTACAGCTGCTGCTGGAATTGAGAAAGAACATTCCGATCATGGAAAAGCAGAATATCTACTGTTGACAGAATTATGTACTGGTAAGAAAAATATATGAATCAAAGAAAATTTTGAAATTATATAATCAGTAAATTATTTTTAATATTTCTATTTAAAATTACAGTGAAACCTGTTAAAATGACCACCCCTCAGGACCAATCTGACTGGTCACTTTTCACAGGTGGTCACTATATAGGACTATGATCCTGCCCCTTACCTCAAAAGAAAGAAATCACTTTTCATCATAAAACAATTAAAAATAAAATCTCCTACAGTTTCTTAAGTTGTGGCATACTAAATGCTAAAAAGAAAAATTACATATGTTAATGAAAATTGCATGTTAAATAAACTTTTATTTTCATTTTGCATTTCATACCACTCAAGGTACTCGGCTTTTCACTTATTAATTTTATGGACATGTCTTGCTGACTCCAAACTTCTCAGCAGTTATTCTTTGTGTACTGTATTCCAAGAAATTAATCAGTTCCAGTTTTTGTTATAATGAGCTTTTTGGTTTTTTGACTGAATAGGCGGCATTTTTTTTTTTCACTGCAGTGAATGAACTATGAACAGAGTAATCCAAACTGCAAATTTATATTAATTAAAATTGTCAACTTGTAGTAAAGCAATAATGATGACATACAGCATATATCACCTTCTGACGAACAGTCTTATAGCAAGTATATATTGTATATAATTATATGTTGTACTTCAATTAATACTAACTTGTATATCTGCATTTAACATAGTCAAACTTAAATTAAAATTATTAAATATTTTATCATAAAAAAATTCTAATGGAATACTAATCCTTAGAATTTTATTGAAAAATTCTAAGGAAAATATAGTAACTCTTCCATGAAATTAACCTTCTTGGTCACTTTAGCAGATTAAAATTTCTTAAAATTATTTAGTTTTTGGTATATGTAAGTGATCAATATACATATTAGACAGGTGATCACTATATGGAACAAAAAGAGCATTACACCTCCTACGGGAAAACAAACCAGCTTTTGAAATTTAATCCCTTAAGCCAAGTGGTTACTGTACCAAAGTGGTCATTTTAACAGGTTTCACTGTAGTTATCTTATATTTTAATTTTTTGAATAAATACTAACAAATTGAATTCTATTATATTTAATCCATGCTTTTATGATATTTGGATTCAGTAAACATTTCTAGCTTGAAATCTATATACAGGGTGTTTCTAAAATGTCTGGTCAGATTTAATTCACAGATGTTACTCATGAAAATAAAGCCAGGGCCTGCTCTAGGGGCTGGTAATCTGGACATTTGTCCATGGTGGCATTTTGATGATGATGGTGACAAAATATTTATAAGTTAAATACTTAATTAATCAAAATTTGTGTTTGTCAATTTTGTCTTTGGCTGAAATTACCAGCAATTTACATTTCGTAATTATTGTTTTTGTCTAAGAACTAAAAAATATTTGCAATCCTTAATTCTGAAGAAAACAACCATAAAAGAGCAGTATGTTTAATTAAATAACAAAAAAGGCTAGATAGCTAAGTCATGCAAAGCATTGAACAGAACGCGGGGTGCTGCGTGAACTTGTTTGAAACAGGAATGGAAAGGAATATCATGTATTGACTCATTTATTATCTCTAATTATAAAAGAGCGATTTCATTACACAATTGCATTATTGTTGCTAATATGTCGGTGATGATAACCATTTGATTTTTATTTAAAAGATAAGGCAGAGTGGGTAAGTGCAGAGCAGTTTTTGCAAAGTTGGACTTTAAACGCAAGTATTTTAATCTATCGTATAAATATTTAACAGGGTTGTTAACAATTGCATTGCGTAGCTATTATTTATTTTGATTAATTCCGTTTAATTCATCCTTGAAAATTTTAAAATTGCTACAAGATCGTACAAAATGTCAGCTATTCTGCACTTAACTTGAAACGGGGTAAGAGTGTATGAGCGAGTTAAAAAAGCTTTGAAGTTTATCTACGCACGCCAATTGGCAAGAACAGAATTATGAAAAAATCTACTATAAAATGCTTTTTATCACATTAAGATAGGTTGTTTTGTTTTAGAGTTAGCCTTTGTTAAACAAACAAGGATTGAATATGAATACAAGAAATGAAATGTGAGAGGTGGTATAGTGAAATACAGTGGATTTCACTTAATTGGGACACGTCGGGACTAAGCGCCATTTTGTCCCAATTAAGTGGCTATCCCAATTAAACGAAGTAATAATAAATTCTAAAATAAAATATGTAATTTGTAGATAAATAATTAATAGGTAAAAAAATAATAATTAGATACCTATTTTAATGCTTTATTAAAATAGATACCTAATTATTATTTTTTTACCAATCTCCTCTGACTTCTTCAACACTGGGCTGCTGATATTCACATTTTGCCCACTAACTATAGAAATCCATTGATCTAATGCTTTTTTGACTTCTGGATCCTTTCCATTACACTTTCTTTTGAATGTTCCTGGAATTTCTTTCTGTAATGTTCACTCCTCATGCAGTTGATGTTCTTGTTATAGAAAACGTGCTATGGTAGATTTTGGTATACCAGTTATATCAGGAGTCTACAATGGCTTGTATTAAATGGCTGGCTTTTAATTTAATCCAGCAATGCAATTTTACTTAAAAGTGTAAAATCCTTTCTTGACACCTTGGCAAAGATTTAAAATTTTAAATAAAATCGACACTGTAAATGAATATCGCTAGGTACAGTAACGATAGACTCTTAAGTAGATGCACACTTGCCAGATTCATGACGATAGATAATTGATTCTCATCATGCTAGTGTTGCCGAATACAGTATTGTTATGTATTATTTATCGATGATGATATTTACTTGTAATTTTACTAAAGAATGGATGATTATATTAGTGCGGCGACAGTGTGTCGACGATATGTATGTAATAGGACGATAAGAAATGACCCGCTCCATTGTATTAGTCTGTATTGTCTTGTAAAAAGGTTTAACCTGAAAAATTACCGGTACAAAAAAATGTTGTTATAATTTTTATATAAGGAATTTTTTAAGAAAGCACACAATAAGTATTAGTGTACATAGTGTTGCCATACTTTCGAAAAATCCCTAAAATATATCAAAAATTGTAAATTCCTTTTCTGCTATTGTCCCAATTAAGCATTTAAATTATGTATTAGTTTTCTAGTTTGGTTTCAAGTTCTTTGAGATTTCCCAATTAACCGGTGTCCCAAATAAGCGGAATCCACTAAAACAAAAATATAAAGTGATGTAAGTACACAAATTGTTTAATAACAATTTGTGTACTTATAAAGAAGAACTCTAAAAGTACTGTTAGCAAGGTAATAACTTTATTGGCATAAAAATCATTTACAGTGTCGATTTTATTTAAAATTTTTATGCCAATAAATTTATTAACAGTGCTTTTAGAGTTCTTCTTTATACGTAGAGCAAGTGTAGTATATATATATTGTGTACTTATATCACTTTATATTTTTGTTTAATTTCACTATATCTATCTCACATTATTTACTTTATATCACTTTTTATTTTTTTTTCAAGTAACAAAGAACACATTTTGTTGTTTAATATGACAAAATGTTTTTATCAAATAAAAAATGGTTTATATGAAAATTTAATTGATATCTTTGCATTTATGAATCATCATCTCGACAACATTCACATTTCATTCATTTCTTTCAAATAATTACCCCTGTTGGTTTTTCTGACGTAGTTGCCAACCATGTTATATGCTAGAAAAAGAAGTTAATAAACAAATTAAATTGTAGACACAAAAAAATAAAATTGAACGTATTATGAAGCTAGAGCAGCCTAATTTGCGATTATCCCAAGGTGCTGATCTGCACTTGCCCCAGGTAACAATATTTAGGGGGCAAGAGCTTACTAGAATTTTTCTCAATAAATTTTGAAATGTCAAAAAATATTGTTTATTTAATATAAACTTTAATCAATATTCTTCATACTTACCAAAAAAAATAGCTCCTAATGTGAAGTTATCTTAAGAATTATTGCACTTTTAAGATATTGTCAAAGTTGTGTGTGCTTTTCAGACACGACGCTTTTGTAAAGGTCGATGTAAATACTGGAATCGCATCATTCATCGTGTGTTATCTATGTCGATAGGTTGATATTAACTTGTAGTAGATTACTACAATATCAAATAGCAAAATTTCGCTTAAAAAAAGCCTGATAATGCACTTCCCCCAATTATGCCCTTACCCCACTCCACCTTATATATTTTTAAAAAGTATATGTTTAAAGGTCAGCAATTTGTCTTTTTGTCCAGGGCATCATAAATGCTAGAACAGGTGCTGATAAAGCCGAAAGTCTATATAAATATGGGCCCAAAAATATTACCTTTTTGAGATATCATGATGTAAAAGCTTAGATCATATATGTAATCTGCAAAAGAGAACAAAATCATGGGCTTTTGCCAGCCATTTACAGACTTCCACATTGTTCTGATTAATGTACAATTTGTTTTGTTACAGTTGATTGCAAATCACAATTTATTACAGCATCTTGAGCTTACTAGCTTATTAATTTGTATGTTTTTACATCCTGTGTTATCTTGAAAAGGAAACATTTCCAAGTCTATGTTTATATGGAACTTTTGCTTTATTTTTATAAGTAACATATATGATTTAAATTTGGCTAGATCTTTTAGAATATTCTGTATATAAAAACATAAGCTTGGAAGAATAACACTATTTGAACACTCTCATTGGATTACAATAACCACATGATATGAGTAGCTAAGCAGCAGCATTGAATTATAATGATCACATGATCTTGACATTTGAAATTAATGGAAAATGTTGAGTACTGTGTATTATTACATTAAAATATTGAAATTCAAACTTTTCTATTCAAAGATTGTTATTACTTTATTTTTAAAGTTTAATCTATCCTTAATTTGCGATGTATTAGATCTTATATTACCTTATTTAATATGATTTTTAAGTTAAAATTTGATATGCTTAGTGATTTTGTTGCTGCCATGCACTTTGTTTCTAGAAATATGTTGTATATATTCGGTTGTCTGGAAAGTTCGTGCGTTTTTTTTAGTTGTTAATTGGTGGCGCTAGAGTACTAAAAACGTGCAAGTTATTATTTAGTTTAGTTGTGACCTTGAAAGATGGCACTGTAAACATCATAAAAATTTGTTTTGTCAGAATAAAGATCGACAAACTATTTTTAGTTTCGTTGTTGCCATGAGTGTCGATAGAATACATTTGCGCCACGTAATGTTATACGTGTTTAAAAAAAAAACTTTCTGCAATTGATGCAACAAAAAATATATGTGAAGTTTATGGAGATGATGCATTATCTGTATGGAGCTGTCAAAAGTGGTTTAAAAAATTTTGAGAAGGAAATTTAAGCCTGGAAGATGAGCCACGTTCAGGACGACCTTTGGTTGTCCTTGACACAACATTTCCGCACAGCTTGTAAGTAATCCTCGATTAACGACACGGGAGCTTGCTGAGATACTTAATATATCCAAAACAATCATCGATGACCACCTAAAATCAATGGGATGGATCAGCAAGTACGATGTTTGGGTTCCTCATGAACTTACTGAAAAAATCTGATGGATAGAGTTGCAGCGCGCGTTTCTTTGCTTCGCGTCTTAAGTTTGAGCCGTTTTTGGAAAGAATTTGTGACTGGAGATGAAAAATGGATCCTATATGACAATGTGGAGAGAAAAAAACACTGGTCTAAACCAAATTTGCCTGCACTTCAACACCAAAGCCAAAACATTCACCAACAAAAGGTCATGCTCAGTGTTTGGTGGGATTTTAAAGGCATAATTTTTTTACGAGCTGTTAAAAAACAAGAAAACTATCAATGCAGACAAATATTGTAGTCAAATGGACAATTTAAGAAAGGCAATTGTGGAAAAACGACCATCACTAGCGAACAGAAAAGGTGCTATTTTCCACTACGATAACGCTAGGCCGCACGTAGTGATGATGACTCAACAGAAGTTAAAGGAGTTTGGCTGGGAAGTTCTCATTCACCCTCCATATTCGTCAGACATTGTGCCATCGGCTTACTATCTCTTTCGATCACTACAAAATTTTCTACAAGGGAAAAATTTATAAATATTGCTGAAGTCGAAAAACACTTAAAATTATTTTTTGAATCACAACCACCAAAATTTTTTTAAAATGGAATCAAAAAACTACCGACTCGATGGGAAAAGGTTGTAAATTCAGACGGAAATTATTTTACTGCATAAAATTATCTTTAAATTTGTAAATTTCATTTTATTTGCTTATTAAAAAAAATGCACAAACTTTCCGGACAACCCAATAGTATAAATCAGCGTTTCTCAAACTTTTTTCATTCACGACCCCATTTTTCATTACGAGATTTTTCGCGACCCCAGATATTAAATATGAAATAAAACATACAAGTACATAAATCATTTACACACTTATTAAAATGAACACAATCAGCCAACTACACTGAAAATTCATATGTTGTCATACATTAAATGTTGGGCGTTTGTGAAATTACATAATAAACTGAAATTCAAGTGTTTGAATTTAATTTTTGCGACCCCCAGCATTTCGCTTCGCGACCCCCTTTGGGGTCGCGACCCACAGTTTGAGAAACGCTGGTATAAATGAACAATATTGTGTCAGATTGAGTTCCAGCAGCTGTATTATAACTGGATCAAGATTCTCCTATTAAAATATAATAATATGATGAAAGTTAGTTTAACAAATATTTCAAAATTGAAACTTTATGCTGATTGCATGTAAACAAACATTAATTCATACTAGTGGCTATTACTATATATATAAACCAAAGTCAATAGAAATGCATTAGTGTTTTTCTATCATATTTTATTTCTTGTTATTATAAGTTAAAATGGAAACACATAAAGGAATTAACTATTTACAGTAATAAGCAATGATTGAATTGATAAATTGCTAGCATAACAGTTTATTCTAATTTCAATATAAAAATCTATTCATGGGGGCCAATATTGATTGAAAAATGAAATATTTAGAGATCATTTGGGTATTTCATAAGCATTTTAACCCTTTGTGTCCCAGAAACAAAAAAAATGACTGTAGTCATAAGCTGACAAATTATGTAATTAACTTGTTCACTGCTGGCTATTTTCTGAAATTAAACCTGATTAATATGCAAAAACATATGAAAATTAAAATTGTGAAATATCTCTTAATTTTCATCAAAATCTTTTGAAATTTTCAGGATTTATTGCATTTTTAATCTCTTTTTTTTTAACAATGTAAGCATTTTTTTGGAATTTTATTTTTTTCACAACTTTCTATTCCATACATGAGATTGACAAAAAAAAATTTTTTTTTATATGAAATCTTAGCCATCCAATGAAATAGTTGATATTTTTAGATAGCAATATGTCTTCTAAACAAAATGAGCCACAAATGAAGAAATTAGGCCAAAATTTTCAGAAATTATATATTAAAAAAACCAAGTATTATATAACTTTCATTGAATGAAGTTTTTCTTCATTCAATGAAAGTTACATGAAAAAATTACATGAATTCTTTGAAATATTATCATTTTTATTAATATTTCATATTTATTAACTTGTTCTTACTTCATTTACACAATTTTTAGCAATACATTTTATAAATTTTTTAATTTATATCAAAAAATCCTAACATATTAGCATATTAACATATTACAACCACACAATACCACATGCCATAGGTAAAGTAGGCTTGGCTGCAATTTCCTGGGAAGTGAATGGATGTAAAGTAAAAGTGCCATGCTCATTTAAATGGCTGCAAGGTATTTGTTTCATTTTTTGTAATTTTCTCCTAAATTTTACTGAAATTGAAACAAAAAATGAACAATTAAGATATATTTTAGTGTATTTTAACAGAATTAATCAATATTTTCCTATTATCTGCAATATTTTTTAATTATTAACATTTTATTCTGCAAACTCTGCAATGATTTCTGCTTAATGATCATTGTGATATATTCTTGTGACTAATTTATCCATGAATTCATTTTCTTGTATTTGTTTATTATGAAGATATTCACCATTGAATTTTGTATCTAGACTATTTTGCAGCATAGTTAATGTCTTTTAGAACCATATCTTTATTTTTCTTAAAACTTTTCATCACATTCTATTCTATTCTTGTTTGGCTGATAGACTTTTAGGAAATACCTTATTAAATAATTGGGCTTGATTCTCAAATATATATAAAAAAAATCTGTTCATTTTTGGATAGTTAGATTCAAGTAGCTAAGTCCATTTAAAACTAATCTGTTAATCAATTTTTGGATCTATACTAAAGTTTATTATTTAGAATTGAATTTCTGATACATTTGCTCAGTATAAATTTTTTTTTAATTTTTGATAAGAAGAAATTTTAAACATATTTGATTTAAAAAAGTTTTTTAAAGATATTAAATGGAACTCACCTAGTTGTAACTGGAAATTTAGGTGGACTTGATTTTTCTCTTTTTGAAATTTGATAAAATAATCTTGTGAAATTGTAACTTGTTAATTTCTCTCACAATAGTTTTAATTATGGCTTCAGTTTTTTCAACATATTTTTAGTTGCTGATATCACTAATTCATAATTTGAATCAAGAGCAGTATAAATATGTATAGTTTTTTTTAATAGAAAAATATAATAGATTATATTTTTCATTAAGTGTTGATAACAGCTTCATAGTTGTTGCAGCATTATCAATAAAAATGGAATCAAATTTTTCAGTACTTGTCTGTTATAAATTCTTCTGTACAGAATTACGTATTCAGCATTATATTATTCAACTTCATTTGCAACTGCTTGTAAATCACTGGTTAAATTGTTGATATAATAAAATTTATAACATATTCATTTCTTCTGTTGCTTCAACCAGTGCAAGAAAATTTGCTTCAGCAAGTTTTGTTTTATAAAAGCATTGATGCTCTTAAAAAACAATAGTTTTCAAAAGTTTATAATAAAGTATGTACTAGGTGATATCTTATTAAGATGATTTTAAATTTTTACATGAAAGTATTCCAGTCTTGTTTCTTAATCAGTGAGAAAAATGATCCCAATAAAAATATAACTCTCTACAGAAAGTTCATCCAAAATCTTATTTTTGGTTTTGTTCATAGAATCAAAGTAGTGTGACTATAGAATGAATCGAAGTAGTAGGTGAATGTAGAATGAAAATGTTGGCTGAACTAAATATGAGAGATATTAATATAAATAATCTAGCACTATACAGTATTTTGCTGAGTGTTGATGGATAAGGTATTTTGCTTTTGAATTTAAAAAATTTGTTGGCTTTTCTTTAATATAAATAAGAGTCTTTAAACAAATTGGAAATATTCTTTTTCATCCTTTTTATATTTTTGGTATATTCAATCTGTGATGCTTATATTCATATAATGCTGTTTTATAAAAAAAAAAAAAAAAAGTCTTGTATATCATTTTTAGACTTAGTTCTTTTTGGCTGATGAATAGACTAGAGATAAATATTGGATTGTAAAATAAATAATTTTTTTTCATTATAAAAATAGGCTTACATTTAATCAATTATATAATCATCATTGTTATTAATGACAATATTCCATTTTTATAGATAATTAATGATGCTTTCTGAATAAAAGTTTTTATCTTTCAATATAAAAAAGTCTTGAATGAAAGAATTGACTTCTTCATTGTTGTTGAATTTTTTCCTATTGCATTTTGTAATGATCTAAACAGCTGATAATTGGATGATACATGATCTGAAGAGTGCTGGATGTGGTAATACAGTGATGCCTTGCAATTCGTCAGTAATCCGTCACCGAAGTAAGGTCGAATTGAGAAACTATCAAATTGCGGGATAATATTTCCCATATAAGACTATGTAAATAGATTAATTCGTTATCCGTCCCCATCCCACTCCCCTAACGGGTGTAGTGAGAGAGATACACTATACTATTTACGTTATATGTGTTTTACTATTGTATAACACACTACATTACAAAAATGCATTATTTTATACACAACACACAATTTATTAGCCCTTGGATGTTGGAATGAAGTCTTCCAGTAGACATGCTAGCACCCATAATCTTCTGTGTTGCAAAACATTACCACAGTTGTCCTAGAAACACCATACTCGAGTTACATTTTAATTGTTCTACCTTTCTGCACTTTATCTACAATTTTTTTCTTTGTCTCTTTGCTCAATCAAGTGTTCTCTTTTCGGAATTATTCCTCTGGTCAGTTCGCTTTGAATCCATCCTTACATTTCACTCAAAAAAATAATAATAATTACAAATTTTTTACTTTCTAAAAAATGCAAAAATTGAAAATTAACACAAACAACACGGGCAAACACTGTGGTATCCCAAAAAGAACTGACAAATAGCAAATGACATAACACAATTCCATGCATGCGCATGTAAAAAGAACCTGACAAATAGCAAATGACATCACACAATTCCATGCATGTGCATGCGCAAACCCGCAGACAAATAGCAAATGACATCACACAATTCCATGCATGCGCATGCGCAATCCCAATAGCAAATGACATCACACAATTCCATGCACGCGCATGCGCCATCCCTCGAAACTCAAATGTCGAATTGCAAAACCGACGAATTGCAGGATGTTGAATTGCGAGGCACCACTGTATTGACCATTTGAGCTCCAAAATTTTCTCCTGAATTAGGAGAATGAATTTCCTGAATTTTTTCCTGACTTTTGTCTAAAGTTGTTCAGGAGAAAATTTATTGAATAATGAGGGCAATGATATTTTTCAAAAGGGAGAGAAAAATGGTTATATTATATAATATATTCAGATTCGAATTAAGACTCTTTCAGACCTATAGGCATAAAATTTTTAAAACAAATTATAAAATTGTTTAATAATTTTTAATATGCTTTTAGAGCCCTTTAGAATAAAGTTGTTCAGGAGAAAATTTTAGAGCTTGAATGGTCAGTATTACCATATCCAGCATAATCTTCAGACCTTGTGCCATCCAATTATTACCTGTTTAGATCATTATAAAATGCATTAAATGGGAAAAAATTCAATAACAATGAATAAGTCAATTCTTTCATTCAAGACTTTTTGTATGGCAAGATAAAAATTTTTATTAAGAAAGCATTCATCAATTGCCTATAAATAGAAAAATGTCATTAATAACAAGGGTGATTATATAATTGAATAAATTTAAGCCTTTTTTTTTTTTTTTTTTTTTTACATGTATCAGATATTAGATTCTCTGATATCATACTTTTTTTTTTTTTTTTTTTTTTAATGAATAAAAATTTTTTTAATACAATCAAAATTATTTAGATTACAACCCAATATTTGTACTTACTGGGGTTAGAAGAGTAAATATTTTCTTCAAAATTGAGATAGGTATATATAATAATAAATCATTCTAATTAAAAATATCTTAAATTCAAAAACACTTAACTAAATACCTTAAATATTTTTATTTTATCATGTGACATTAATGTTGCATTTATATCAAATATTGGCAAATATGATTTGTGTACATTAGTCTTTCTTATGATCTAAGTAAAATTAATAAGATCTCTGTAAAAAGCTGTTTAAAAATATTTAATTCAAATGTATTTTGATCATTTCTGAATTTAAACTCCGTATAGTCAAAAGATAAAATTATAATTATTATAATAAATGCTTTTTAGTTTGTATACTAAGAGTTTTCTCCTAGAAAAGTTGCTACACAAGATGTCATAACATTTAAACCAATTACAATGAAAATTGAAATATCTATTAGTTCTTCCTATTAATCAATGATTTGGTCACAGTTTACTTTAAATTTCTATAATGTAGTAAAAATATATATATATATATTTAAATGATTATTAAAGAAAGATTTTTTCTCAAATATTTATTTCATTTAATAATAAAGTAATATGTTTTATTGAGTCATTTTCATTGATTTTATTTTGTATTATACAGTCAAACCTCAATATGACACCACTGTCTGTTTGGGGATGATTTTGGCGGCTAATTGGGGTTGGCTGTTTATTGAAAACACATGTGATATAGAAATGAAAATTAACTCTGAATTTATTAAATTAAATAAAATACAGTACATTTATATTTAACATCCAAACATAACATTTCTAAAAAACTACTTTACAGCAACGGATGGTTGGCGTGTTTCAAATAACAGACGAGTCTTTTGTGAGGATTGCAGCATGATGAAACATTTTTTTCCCTTCATTTTATGCCCCTTCCCAATCAGGCAGATTACTAAGGAGCAGGGCCAGTTCCAACCACAGGCTGCACCCACACCTATGGTGGGAGGCTGGATGGTGAAGGATGGGGATCGCCAGGCTGGGCTCAGTACCCTGAAAAATCTTTTCAGGAGATGCTGCACCCAGGATGTGAACCCGGGCCCTCCTGCATTGGACACCAATGCATTATCATGACTTCGCATCACTTGACAAGTTGCTATGGAAATGATCTGGTTCTTACAATCTTAAACTTTCTACAAACTAGGTGTGAATCAGGCTTAAAGAGACACATGATTAATAGGTAACTCCATCTCTCCCACTGCTCGTTAAAAATGAATTCAGAGAACTTTTAATATATACAGTACTGATGAACTTTGGAATGTGAATCACCTTGCCATGCCTTGGTGAATTAACAAGGCCAAATAAAATACCAAAAGGAATATTTGTTTAGACATTTCTAATGGCAGATGGTGTCTTATTGCAGTTTGCCTATTTCATTAACATAGAGAAGATCCATTCTGCCAAATTTCTTGGCAGTCAGTGAGGGTGGCTGCTTAATGGGGGAGTGTCTTATCAGGGTTTGACTGTAGTATATTATAGAAAAAAAATGTTTTCAAATTTTTTATATGAAGTAATATGGTATCTCTTTTGGCAAAATATGATAGTCCTAAAAAGGACTGTTAATTAAATTATTATAATTCTGAAAAAACCATTTTATGTTAATTAATAAGGGTTTTCATTATCAGATGGTGACAAATTACTGATTTAGTAAAATTATTTGAAATTCTCTTTTTTTTTTTTTATTTCTATACCAAATAGTTGACTTTCCTTTAATATACATAACTTTTGTACTTATACTGGTGGTTTCAATAATGTAGTTTTAACTTTTTGACTGCCTTCATTTTACTTTCTCATTTTTTAAAATATTGATGAACATGGTACATACCTCTCTTCCTTGATGATAAATTGATTATCCATGTCCTACACTTAAATTAGTCTCCACATAATTAAAAAACCATGCTGTCAAAATAGATGAATGAAATTTACTGCAGCCTTTTCATTGCTGGCTTGACTATTTGATATGTACTTGTTTCTCATTGGTTGAAAATTCTTAGTATAAGACATTTATTAAATTAAGTATAAATATTTTAATTACTTTTTAATTATTTTCTTTTTTTAATTTAAGGAGGACCATTGATTGACCTACTAAGATCACTACATTCCCCATTGCCATTTGAAACAGTCATTCAAATATTTTATCAGACATGTTGTGCAGTCCAGCATATGCATAAGCAAATACCTCCAATAGTGCATCGTGACTTAAAAGTACTTGTTAAATTATTGAAAATTTTAAGATTTAATAAATTTTAATTTTATTATTCATATCAAATTAAATTCTATATAATTAAAAGGTTTGTTTAAAAATTTCAAAGTACTTAATTGAAATTACAGTTTATTTAAAAATAACTACCGGAGTTTCTCGACGGTAAGCACTGCGCTTACATTCGGGAAATACAAAAATTCAGTAAAGAA
>AYEL01075898.1:0-50538 GCA_000484575.1 Olivierus martensii | reverse complement strand
TATATATATAGATATATTAAAATGTTAAAATTCTTATATATAGATATATATAGGAAAAAGTTGTATTATTCGTGTCTAACGCTGCTGAATAGCCAAAAAATAATTCTTGCAAAAAAGGCATTCAACCGACGTCTTAAGATTGCTAGAACAATAAAAAATAATCACGAAAGTAAGTTTTGATTGGTGATTGTACCCCGAAACCCTTCCAACTTTTCCAACACAAATAGCTGTTACATTTCCATCGCTTTTGCAATTCTTTCCTTGTCCAAATAGGGGGAGAAGAACTTATCAACAAAAGGAAAAACCTCTTTTCACATGGAACATTAACACTGTGCATTAACGCCAGCAACCTTACCTCTTCGGGTTGTATGCATAGGCGGCTGTGCTGCAGCAAAGGGTGCTGCTCATTCATGCATACAGCCGACTTGACAAGGGGCGTTGTCTTTGTCACCGACTCTAATGTGACATTAGTATGGTTAGCATTTTTGCCAAAAACCCGAATGAGCGGTGAAAAAACAGAGACGCATTAATGGCTTTCTGTACCTACTCATGCATGCAAAATCAGCGAAGTGGTTGTAGTTGAAGCGAAAACGAGGTTTCTACTGTCTTTACAACAGATCCGTTGCTACTGAGCAATGACTGCATTTTACCCCCATCCCCCTGTCCGTTCATTTGCACTCTGAGAACTGATTACTGAAATACTGTGGAGGTGTGAAAGTTTTTCACAAATTTTTTTGCCATTAAACATAAAGGAAAACTTGTTAAAAGCTTTTCCGCTCCGATTTTAGAACATGTTTCTTCCTATTTTGCAACAGTGAATGATGAATTAGAGTTTGAGAACTAAAGCATCTGTCGTTAAAAAGCAGAATTAAAAGAATACAAAATCTCTGATTTCTCCTTGTTTAATCATCATTAGATAAAAATTATACTACTTATTCCCTGTTTAACTTAACTATGCACAAAAGTATGACCAGAATTAATCATTTGTTATGCTGCTGTCGGAAGAACTTAAATAATAATTTATCACCCGAAGTATTTTTATCCAAAGATTAATGAATGAAACTAGTCATACATTGTCCACATTAAACTATCGAACCTTAATGAACGTCATTTTTAAACCATTCTAATGAATTTTTGCTTCGCTGTAATTTCTTTAACTCGTTTTATAAAACTGCAATGGTAAAAACATATCTCAACATTACCATAGACGGAAAGTTAAAAAGCATAAATTAAATTCCTGAATAAAATTATAGAAAATCATTTTTATAGCGAATTTATACAGATAATGATCATTGAATTTTGTAGAATATTTCTTTTGATAATTATTTAATTTTTTTGTATGCGCGGATCGTACAGATATTTATTAATTAATATCAACATTTTAACAGGTAAAAGCTTCACTCTGACCATTACAGTCAGCACTAGTCCACCTCAAGTGGCAACATACTGCAAGGCTATTAAAGTGACCGTTGATGGTCCTAGAGTACCTCGAAGTAAGACTCGTAAGTATCACATCTTGTGCCTTTTGACACTTAGCTTTTAGCCACATCCGCTGTTTAAAGATCACATATTTTTTTTTATAATGGAATGAATCATAACAGTTTCTCGCTTCTTTGCAAGTTTATATTTTATTTCCTGTCAGTTATCCAGAAACAACTTTATGAAATATTTAAAGTGGATCACGTAATTGTTATTTCGCAATTTTACCTTTTGTTATAGAAAACCTAAGGCTACGTTAAAAAAATCATTCGCTCTTAATATAGGCCTAATTATTAATGTATTCCTAGAATGGTAGACTATCCTCCGAAAGAATTATATTTCGAAAGATCATTTTACAAAAAATTCAGGAAGTGATTCACAATTTTATAAGCATTCTTGGTTATGGAGATAACGAATAAGCGTGAATCACGCATAGAGCAGGTGTAAATAAATCAAGCGAATCCGATGAATAAAAAAAAAGTAATAACTACATTTCTTAAGTTATAACGCTAAAATTCTTATAATTTTTGTTATAAGGACAACATCGGTTACGAACCTTTACTACTGCTTTCGGACAACGTCCCGCATTCCTGGACATACCCGACCCTATTCGTGATTGGGAGCAACGAAGTAGAAAACCATCCGAACCGTGGCCTTTAGAAATACCAAGATGTTTACCAGGACCTAATCAAGGTAAGAATTTTGTGTATTAATCTAAGTATCGCATGCTGTGCGGTCAGAAAAAATACCTTTATGACATCACTCCGGCCTTCGACGTAATTTTTTGACCTTGTCAGATATGCCGTTTCCAAGAAAAGGAACGAGTTCTGGAATTGTTAACGATTGGAAATTTGAAATTGCGATTCGATGAAAATATTTTTCTGAAATGGGCCGACATGGAAAATACAGTAGCTTAAAAAAATGAAGACTTAACATTAATGCAACGAATAATTAGAAGAAATTGTTTAGTAATTTTAAAACTCCGATTTGTCAACCAAGTATTTAAGGTTTTATATGGAAAAGTGGTATGCAGTTTTAACTGCGAGAATTACACGATTACTTCTAATTCAGCATGGGTTTCGTAAAACTCGTAACCTAACCCACTAATGATCACAAATTCCAGTCACAGTCACCAAGAAAGAGGAAACTTTTGCGCATGCCCAGCTCGATCTCATTTCCTCGACGATGCAGAGATTTGAAGTCATTGGGGAGAGACCACTGTTATAAGCCACACGTAGAAGTCTCCAATAATTATCGAGCAAGGGGAAGAAGGTGCTCGCTAAATCTCATTTGGCCTGTAATTAAACGATGTGATAAATGAGGTTGGTGAGGAAAGTTTGGTGAAACAACGCACTTGTCTGATCACTGGACACAGGGAATGCGTCATCATACTCTCTCTCCATTTTCCTCCAAGTTTCTTAGTCATTTATTCGAGAGAATGATAGCTAATAAGCTTTTAATAAATTTTTTACGCCGCTATTATAAAAATGGCCTATTATTTATTTTTCAGATCTTTCTCAAACTTCGGAATCTCGTTGGAATACATATCCTAATAGTTACTTATCTACCAATGCCAGCAGCAATTTAAACCCTTCCGTCACTTACGCGTTAAAAAATACTCTAACAGAAACAACGACATTCTCCTATACTCCAGGTAGGTGGCAGTAATTTTTAGTAAATGTATTAAGTATACGAGGTTTACTTAATAAATCTAATTAATAATTACGGTTTTATTGCAGCTTTTATGGATACAACTCCGTCGTACTTTACGGAGTTTGCCACATCGTCAAATACGTCCTTGGACAGCGTGAACGTGTCAGAAGCGACGAAACCGTCCACAAATTACGGACAGACTGATTGTTTTACAAACTATACACCAAATTCTCAATATATCTCGTCTACTCCATCATCGTACAACCTCTTTCCTTCTCATAATTACCACACTTCATCAAATTATACAACTTTAGGGTCGCCCGTTACGTCGACTCCTATTATATATCCTCCGTTGTACAGTCATTCTTCCGTACATCTTCTAGGCACTCCCGAATCGTCTGTGACGTCATCTCAAACAATATCCAACCCTAATATATATAATTACGGTATTAATCCCGCACAAGAAAATCCGTCCGATAATTCCGTATGGAGGCCATACTAGTACTTTCAATACTCATTTTTAAGCGTTTTGTTAGTATTACATATCATAATTAATTTTTTTTAACCACTCACATTACGCACAAAGTTAAAGAGTTTTTCTCTACATGGCTTCACTATGAGATTACTTTTAAATGCATTTATACTCAAAGAATCTCTTTTAAAGTACGAAATAAAAAAAATGTTGATTTATACTTTAGTGTCATCATTTAGGTCATATAGTCATTTTAAAAGTCTTAACGGACGGAATTTATATAAAATACGATCGATAAACATTTAAAATATTTTAATAATCTTTAAAAGTTCTAGATTAAAAGTTCTACTCCGGTCGATGTATCAAAACAGCTGAAATCGCCATCGACTCGTTACCAGTCTTATGATTAAGCGCCGCAAGTTTCGTTCATCTTAAGCACTGTTTATTGAGCCACATAGATTTATGGATACCAGATGGGCTGGTAATAAATACCATCTAATTAATAGATGGTGAAAGGCAGGACAGAAAGATGGATGGCGGTCGGTATCTGAGTCGAATGCATACAAGTTTGTCGCTCGCGTCACTTTTTGAGATAGATAGCCAATCAACCTGTCTAATTTGATGACCAAAAGGACCATTTTTAAAGTCTGCACATTAACATTAAGCGGACTTTTACCTTATCATATAGTTTTTTGCCCGTGGAGAGACTCGTATCTACGATTAAATCTAACTCCACAGCGAAAAAGTATACATATTCATCATTATTCAGTTTCTTCTAGTTACTAAAAAATTATGCCTTTACCGCATTATTTTAATAAATTTAAAAGTTCTTTATTAAGACAATGTATCTACTATAATATTTTTTCTTACAATAATAAGCTAAACCTATACTGTATTTAAACTGATACTATTTATATCGCACTTTACCTCGAGTATATTATATTAATAACACTCGAGTAACAAATAATATAAAACTTTTTTAATAATTATTAAGTGAAAACAAACATTATATTTTTATTAAAAAATGATAGCAAAAACTATATAAATTAGTTTCGAAAATTATATCAAAGTACATCTATCAAATGAGGTATCAACAAACGTGATGTGTAATTTATAAAGTAAAACAGGAAATTTAGGACGAGATGCGTATCTGACAATCATCCAGATAACCCCACCTAGGCCATCTGTCAACGCTCGGATGCGTGACATGTATAGTTAAATAGGCATCATTAATTTTTAACCTTAAAATAACCAAAGGCCTTATGAGGTTGGCCACTGTTTGATTAGATGATCCGAGAAACGATAAAAGCTAAGACGTGGAATTTTTATAAATAAATGATAATACATGAAAAACGTGATTTTTTACCAATTTTAAAATAAAAAAAAGAAGAAAAATTTATATAAATTAATAAAAGGATCGAGCAAATTATACCTTATAACAGTTGCTTTCCGAGTGTGTTGTCTGCAATAACGACTCGATAAAGTGAACAGGCCAGCATTTAATTAATTTTATAATTTCTTCTATAGAAATCTGATGTATCATAAAACAACCTCTATAGAATTCTATAGAGATTGTTTTATGCACATATGTAAACAAACGAAATAAATAATTTTATAAATAGATTCGAATTATCCTACGTATTTCTGATTCAGTTCATATTATTTTTGTCCCACGATTTTATGTAGCGAAACAATTGGCCATATAAAATAATAAATATTAATGTTATATTTTGTTTGTTAAAGGAATGTGATTAAATTTAGAAAAAATAATAAAGTTTGAATTGTAATAGATCGGAATAGTCGAACAGAGAGGAAGAAACGTAAATTAGTAATATAAATAATACAGTAAAAAGATGGATATATGTTGGTATAAACAATGACAAATATTTTCGAAGAATAATTAATTTTTGTTTGTAAAATAGGTTTTGCTAGACAATTTAATGAAAAAGATAAGAGGGAGAAAAATTCGGAATATCAATTTGCATAAAACACAGGCGATCGGTATAATTAAGGAGTGCGCATAGTTTGACGGCAAGAATTCCTCCCCCCAGTTTCATTAAAATGAGAAAGAGCCTGTTGCCATGGTATTTGCAGCAAAACTTTTAATTAGTTGACACCCACCAACGAAGACAAATGTTTCGTATTGGCTGAAATGTCTAAAGATTACAAAAAGAGTAATGAGTCAAGAAGTGCTTCAACACTTCGGGGCCACAACTCGGTGACAACATAATCCATTTTTCCCCCTTTTCATCAGATATAGGAGCGTCCGGGTGAAAAACGGTCTTCCCTATCACAGAGTTCGGTGGTCATCAAAAGTACATTAATGGCGATGATATCCTAGCCATCCAATATGACGTATACCGCACTCTGAGCGAAAATCTCATTACTAGAGCCAAAAGATAAAAATTTAATTATATTTAGAAAAACGGTAGAGGTGTTGTAAACTCATTACTGATTGCCCTTTCGTCTTTGGATGTCCCGAAGTACATTAAAATGCAGAATCACAAATGCCTCTTCAGCTGTCTAAATGACTTGTGTCGAAACCAAATCCGACTTTTCTCTCAAGAAGTATTTTTCACTCAAGTTTGGTAATGGGAAACTGATACCTTTTCTAGTTTCTTTGCCTAAAATTGCTGTCATTTTCGGCACGAATCATTTTAAGTTACTGACACTTTTTTTACTGTAAGTGTTTCTCTATGTTTAAACAACAAAAGAGTTAAAATGTGGACACAGTAATATTTTTAAATAAAGTAGACTTTAATTCATAATTGGTTAAACTCACACACACACATACTCACAAAAAAAAAAATACAAAACAATAATACAGTATAAATATAACATTAAGATTTAACTTTCAATAATTGAATTAAAATTGTAAGTCCATAAAGAAAAAATTAAAATAAACATCATTATTTTTTAGTGAGTTGAAATAACAGATAGATAGTTACAAAAAACTGTAAGCAAATATCAAATTGATTGCACGAATAGAATTTCTTTAATTAACGGGAATTTGTCAACACTAGTTTTCCAATGAATTATCTATACGTATCACATAATATTTATATACTGTATTGCGTGTTATTAATAAAGAGTTTCACTTCGTTAGAGGCCATGTTTCGAAAAAAGGTCGATTGCAATAGAGATTTTTTTATAAGCAGTTCATTTTAAGGCGGTATATATTCTCGAAGGGAAAAATTACTGTTTTATACTTAATTTAGTTTCATAACGAAATTTATCTTATTTTGTTACGAAGCAAACAAGCTACTAAAAGCTTTTCTTTTATTGTTAAACGAGATGCAGTATAGCGAAACGTTGTTTTACCGAACTTTTTCAATTACAATTTTTATTATTAATAACTGTTATAAATATATGTTTTTACCTTTACTTTGTTTTCTAATGAAAAATTATCCTGTACTTTTTTAATTGTAACGAATAATCACTAAATAAGATCATTTAACTCAATCGGAACATCTAAAACCCGCAAATTTCAAATGGAACTGTTTCTCGAATTAGATTTTATTCGTTAATTAAAAATCATAAAAACTTAACCATAATACAATATATATTCCGTCTTTCTCCTTAGTTAATTTCTGCATTTATAAATCCCAGGACAAATCTTCAAAACAATTTCTCTGTAATGACATAAAATCTATATTTTAACCTCAACAAATTTTCGTATGGAAAATAGGGGGAAAAAATATATAAAAAAGGAAAAAACGAAGTGAAAATTGACTCGGTAGAATCTCAGCGTAATAATAGGGGAAAAAAATAAGAAAATTACCTGTAAACATTAATAAAAAGCAAGATTTATTGATAGAGAAACTTAATGATAGTTCGTTAACCTCTCTAGACATTCAAAGTAATTTATTCATTCCCATTTTGTGGTATCAGAACATAAATTGAAACTAAGAATTGTTTCGAAACGCTTATCCATTTCACAACATTCTATTGCGATTATAGAATTATGATTGAAAAACGTTCGAGAATGAAATACAGATATTTCATTCTCGAAAGCTGGAATAATACATTATTACAATAGGCACTATAAATTATAAGGCTATAATTATAAACAAATACGATTTAACATACATTAGCGTTTTTATTAAAAATGCAGATAACATTTAAAATTCTTTAAATCTAATTAATTATAATAATATACTTAATAATAATTAACAATTAACGAAAGTCTTTTTAAAATTTTATACCTTTAACGTAATCAACGTTGAACGTAATACAGAAACTTGTGTTGCCATCTAGTGACTAAATATAAAAGTATTTCGTTCGTTGTTTAATAATAAAACAATTTTATAATAATATAATCAGCGTTTTTGTTGCTTACTTAAGGTAAGATTTACTTTATTTTTTATATATTTTGTTGCGTATAAATAAGAAATAATTAATACCGTATTATATTTTCTTTTGCAAATATAATTTTCATGGTTGTATAAATTTAATAGCTTGTAATGTGAAATTTCGGTTTATAACATTTAAATTTTAATAAAAGAATTTAAAATTAATGAAGATGTTGATGGTATCACGTGACATCATTAATCTTCGTTACAGACGTGCTGCCATCTGATGTCTATATGACAAAATATTATTAAATAATCGTAAATAAATATTTAATAAAATGTCTTATATGATCAATACAGATTTGTAAAGCGAAAATGATGTCTTTAAAACAGTATGTGACTCGTTTGACTAATTTACCAGTCGGAGCGGGACATTGTTATTTCGCCGCTATTCATAATTTGAGTAATGGAAAATGTTTCGTTCAAGCTCCTCCATTAAGTATTCGAGTAAGTGTGATGTACAATATGAATATTATTTACGAATCTCGAAAAATAATTTTTTACAAGACAAATAAAAGTTAACTTTTCTGTACTCTAACAGATGGCGCCGTGTAAATTACTATTTAAAATATTTTTATCGCTAAAATATATTGTTATCATTATTATTTAAATATTAGAAATGCTAATTTATTTAATTTAATTTTTTGAAATAATTATGATTTAAAAATATTCTAATAATAATTGGCACGGCGCCATCTGTTATCGTTTAACGGCGATATTTTTAATTTATAATATATCTTACTCTTATAAAGATTACTTCCGAAGAAATAATCGCGATAAAACGAGGATTTGATTCTCCTGACAGTCTTTATTCGACTGGCATATCTTTAAGAGGAGTCAGATTCATTTATTTGACAACAGTAGACAATGTTATGTTTGGAAAGAAACGCGATATTGGATGTATCGCCATGGAATGTCGAAAATCTGACTGTAATAAAGGAAAGAAAAAAATTTAATTTAACACGCTTGGCATTATATAATTAATTTATATTGATATTTCCAGCTGTTTTAATTGTTATTCATTCTTGTAAAGAAACAACGTATGACATCTTAATGGAAATGAAGCTAGTTATGCAAAATTGCGAAGACTTCCCAATTTATTAAGTTACAAAGAAAATTCTTTTAAAATTCTCCAAATAGAAAAAAAAAATACTTAAGTGGTTGGTGTATCGCTATTAATAAAAATTGTTTATAAATTTATCGATTATATAAGTTACTAATCTCTAGTCAGAAGTTCATATGCCAAAATACAAAATGTTTCCTCCAGAATCTTGAACTAAAATAATTATCGTTTTAAATATAATTTCCCAACAATAATTTCTATAATTTAAATTTTCAAATATTAATTTTCATTTAATAAAAATCCAATTATTATTATTTTAATAATTCAAAGTTAAGATAATTTTCATCGAAATTGATTGAACGAGACGAGAAGTAAAAGTTAGCGATAAACAGGCTTCATACTTTATTCATTTTGGACCTTGCACTTCTTTAGAAAGGCTTAATTAACATAAACCACATTTACATCCCAGATTTCTTCTAAATCAGTCAAATGATGTGATCTATAGAGACATTTCTAGAGAAGAAAATCATCGTCTTCTACACCTTTTAATTTTAGCCCAATTGGTCCAAACTTTTTAGATGATTTTAAATGAACTACGCTATGCCTATATTCTGAATTTGATCAAAATCAGTTAAGTAATGCAATATGTAAAGGCATTTATGGAAATCGGATCCCCTTTTCCCATTTTTTTTTTGACCCGATTGTGCTCAAATTTTCAGGGGACCTCATGTAAACTATTATTCCAAATTTCATCGATATTGGTTAAACGATGCGACCTGTAGAGGTTTCTGCATAGGAGGAGAAGGAGAAGAAGAAAAATGACGCTTTTTTATCTATTTTTGCAATTTTTAAATTGCTCCAATTTCTATTATTAATTTGGATATCAAACTTCAAATTTGGCATTCTATCCTATTGAATACTTTTCTCAAAATGTAATTGTCAGATTAATAATATTTAACTTAGGACCAAAGTTACAAGACTCCGGTAATAATAGTCAGTCAGTGACTACTGTACTTGGCTTAGAGTCACTGCCGTGCCTGTTGATAATGATTTGAAATCCGAGATTATTACGGAAGAAATTCAGGACTTTTTCAGTTTTGATCAGGACTGTGGGTCGCATTACTTATATTCAGGACTATCCTGAAAAATTCGTATAGGACGCTCGTTATTACAACCTATAATCATCGTAATAATGTTTCTAGCCTATTTTAAATTAAAGTAACCTCTCGTTGCACAGCGACAATGTTGAGAAGATCTAACATAAAACATTAGGTCGGCCAGATGGCCGCGTGGTAAAGCTGTGGCTTACCATCCTGGAGAATCCGGATCCCATACCTCCAGTTTTTCAGGAAGGTCCAGGCCCGGTCCGTTGAATCCAATCCTTCAACTATCCGGTTTACCGCATCATTGGTGTTGGCCAGCCTGTGATGGGCTCTATAAGTGGCCGCCACCAGTTACAGTATATCCCTCGTGAGATATGGCGGCCTAACCTAAACTAATCTAATCTACCATAAACATTAGACATGAATATAAGATTATCCGATTAGTTTAAAGATGAAAATCAAAGAGTAGGAGCCGAAATCTCTCTGAAAAAAGAGATCTGTTTACAGATCCTCCAGAAAAAATTAGTAGCATGTCACGGAAAAATCCCTTCCCCTATATAGTATTTCTAAGGAAGTTGAGTATTTCCAATGAATGACTGAAGACTGAAATTTCTGAAACGATTTTTATCCATCATCTGGAAAACAAATCAATTTGAAATCTTTAAATTAATCATCATAAATTTAAATCGCATTAAAAAAGGTAATAATGTAAAAAATATTTATTTTATTGATAAATATGTGAATGATAAGAAAAAAAAATTATTTCCAAGACGTTATTTGTTTCAGATTAAATCATTTAACTTCGTTTATTATCATTGGTTACTAAAATATATCGTAAAAAAATATTTAGATTCTATCATCAGTCGTTCGCAAGATGTTTCTCTTAAATAAACAGAAACCTAAAGAAAAATAGATAATTTATTTGGGAAAAAGAGCTTAAAGACATTTTAAATGAATAACTTTATTCAAGATAAACAAATAAACACTTTTGCAATTTAAAAAGAATTTTGTTTTAATTTTTTAATGAATATTTAATATGGTTGATTTCTCAAAAGACATTGTCGAATTTTTTCTACGTAATATTTTATTCCGATACAAATCTTTTTAATGAGAGATGGTGATTTGCGTTGTTTTTTACAAGTTAAGATGTTCATTGTTTTCTGCCAAATTTCAATAAGCTTTTCATAAATATTTGTAAATAAGTTAAAAACTGTAAAATACCAACTAGACTGTTGTTCACAACTTAGCAAATCTGATATGAAAGTTAGTGGACAGTAGAAGATATACCAAAGACCTTTATATAAATTGCTTACAATATATCGAAGGCAATCGTATATTGATTCCAAGATGTAGCAAATAAAATCCGCCAAAGTTTTAACGATTTTGCAACATTTACTACTTTTCTTACTTATGGTCATTCCTATGATTAATTTTTCTCTAGGATTTTTTGGATTCTTTTTAATAATACTTTTATCTTTTGTATATAAGTTCTCAGAATTAATGCACATGATTTCATTTGTCCTTTTCGTTATAACGATTTGCTCTACATACAGCTGATCATCAAGGATGTTTAACTTTGTTGAATTATTTAATGAATTACTGATGTTACTAGAAGTAATACGGAGCAGACTAAAATTACGATAATGTTTTACAAGAATGTCTTCCATACATGATACACTTAAGTTTTCTCTAAATATTAACAATTTGACGAAAAAAGACCAAGATTTTTCGTCAGATGGATGTTTAATCCATTTTTCATCTTTGAAAACTATTAAATTTGAAAGAGAATCAAAAATTTGAGAATATATCAAAAGTTTTAAAAATGTCAAAAATTACATAAGTAAAATTACCTTGATATGAATACAAATCATTTTTCTGTTCAGTATAATTAATTTCATGCAAGTTGACGGAAATTAAAAACATTGGAAGCCATTTCAACAGATGCATTATGATAAATTTGCTTTTCCTTTTAAAAATACAATTGCAATTGCGACCCAACTCTCAGGTTGAGGAATGACCACTCCTTTCGGCTATTGCGACTCAGGTTAGGGATTGTAAAGATCCAGGAACGGTTAAAAAAAAAAAAAAAAAAAGAAAAAATTAAAATATATACATTATTGAAATTAATCACATAATACAATTTATTCATTTCAAAATCATCTGCAACAATAAGACAAATAGTTTTATTATTGCAGATAGTTATTGTTTGAAATCATATTGTCTTTCGTTGGTTAATAAAAAGAAAGATATTCATCATCCTTATTTTTATTTCTAGATAAAACTTTTATTGATGAACCTCTATGAATGAATTTTCTATTTATTAAAAAATATTATTTTAAAGCCAAATTTTTCTTTTAACCCATTAATTAATTGAATTACAATATATCAAAAATTATTCACTATCTTGAATAATTTTTAATATGCAGTATTTAAGTAATTAATGCAATTATTAATAAAAATATAATATTGTATAACAAAAATATTTTAATAACATTATGCATCAACAGAGGACACTACTAGAAATTCAAACGATAAAAATTTTATTTAAAAAAAAATACACTTTTTAATTTTTAAAGATCGCATAAAAATTATTAAGAACACATCGAGTGCTTATTAATTTTTAGCGTTTTTTTTTATTTATAATCTTAAAAATTAGTTTGTAAAATTGAAAATTTTAATAATTATCAAATTAATTAATTTTAAATTATTTAAATTTTAAAAACGATTTTAAAATTCTGTGCAGATTCAAAGAGTAATTTTATTTTTTAAAGCAATTTTCAACGAAAAAATTATTTTAAAATTGAATTTTTTTTATTCGTTTAATTTTAACTTAAATGTAATCTTATTTAAAATGTGTAATAAAATTAATAATATTTGCCAATTTAATATCAATCAAAAACTTATTTTTAATCTAAACTGGTAATTTTTCTGAACAGAACCATAATCCTTTATTTAGAAAACAACTTAATTAATTGCTTATTAATTAACAGCAGGCTTTTAAAAGTTTTCGGTATTTATATTGTCGCTACAAAGAAATCACGATTCCATATTTAAAAGCTTAAAAGATTATCGTCTCAAAGAATAAATTTTGTGTCATATTCGAATAATAATTATTTTATAATTAAAGAAAAATATATGTATCGACTGTTACGCGGGAAAAATCGATGACGGAGAGAGTTATCCTCCCACATAATCCATCTCCTCGATCCCAACCAGATTAATGGTGACAAGTTGGTGGGTGACAAGAACGAAGACGGTCCAAGCGGGCCACGTTCCTTAAACGTCCAGACGACAAAAGATTATACAACAGGGACAATAAATAGCGGGTAAAAGACTAGGACCCCTGTTGTGTCGGATTTGGACGATACACAATCCTCCCTGTTCGCCCCCGAAGACCCGGTCGAGTTTCGTCAATGGGCGGGATTTGGGATAAGAAGGAGGAGCACGAGACGGCATGCATCACGTAATTATATACAGCAGGAGAGAAAAACAGCACGAGGGAAAAGATGCCCGATTACCTATCCTAATTAAGTGAGTACCGAAAAGAAGGCCGAGTAACCGCCTTCCAGACGGGTTGGCTTCGAGCCAACCGAGCCAAGAACCTTCCACAGAAATTTAATATTGAAAAGATGAGGCAAAGGAAAACAATACTAGTTCTCTCTTATCCGAGATGCGTTTGTAAGTGATTCGCAGCCACGGCCGCAATTTTTATCTCCGATGACAAAATTCGACACTAGAAAAATTCAATAATTACTCCACAGTAAAAGTTATTCTAGTAAAAATTTATATTCTAAAATAAAAATTTATATTCGACTTATCTCTGTTATCATTCGGCAATCAATGCTTAATGTGATATAAGATTTTCTTATAGGACATTTAATATTAAAATGACATGCCAAGGATGTCGCTTTCGAGTTTTGGAAGGTACTCATTTTAAAATATATTACCAAATATAGATTAATTATGCATATTTATAAAATAATTTTAAATATCATTTGGAATCTTATCATATATCCAAATAAATGTAATATGTTTAGAATTTTAGCTTATGAAAAATTTAAGTGAATTCTTTAAATATAACAAGGTATTTCCAGTCAGAAGAGGATATTTTATATCCAATTTTATTAATTATAAAGTAAAAAATGAGAATACTATCATCAAGCAAAATAGAGATACACTTCAGTTAAACACATTATGATGTAAACAAATCCTTTGAATTCCATAATACACTATAAACTTTATATATTTCACTTTTAAATTATCAGCTCACAACATTGAAAATTTAATATGGTAGTTTAAAATTGCAAAAAAAAAAAAAAAATTCCCCCTATTTATCTTAACATTTTATCAGTTATTTCGAGAAACTTTAAAAATTGATATATCATATATATATAAAAGGAATTTAAAAAAATTCAAACTTAACTGATATCTAACTATTAAAAGTTATTTAAGTACGCAATTAGTAATGTGATGACGTTTTAAACATATTTTTTACATATGGAAAACACTACAATTCAATTATCACAGTATCTAAAAAATTGGATATAAAATATACAGAGACGGTTTTGATAATCAAACGATATTTTTAAATTGAAATTTTGAACAAGTTTTCTTTTTAATTAATAAAAAGAAAAACAAATAATTCTTCTTAATTAGTTGGATAATTAAGTCAAAAAAATATTTCCGTGGCTTCGATATAATTTCAAAATTATAATTACTTTGCTATTTGAGAGATTACGGGTTAACTTTATACATATAATAAAGTTATATTTTGACATTTTAAACTCGATTGTTATAATTTTATTTTTACATTAATAAAGTTTTTATTTTTCTGGAGTATTGTTATAAATTAAAAACTAAACCTATTCAATAATCTAAAACCATTCAAAAATTCTATAATTGGGCGTAAATATTAAATTTATTTATAATGAAAACTGCATTTTTATATTTTCCATTCGACCTAATTACCGAATAATGTAATAATAATACAGTACAAAGTTATCATAGCCATAAAACGCAAAAGATTAAAATATCACACACCCGACAAAACAAGGTCAAAAAACGATAAAAAACATAAAAGTATTTTCGAGAAGAAAATCATTTAGATAAATAAATTATTTCTACAAAATATTTTTTGAAATTTTATTATTCGTATAAATTTTCCTATCTTAAATATGAAAATATATTTTAAAAAATTAATTAAATTATTGATCACGTGAACGGGAAAGGTCGACCAATGGGAGGACTTAATCTCGATGGCGCACTTCTTCCTTCTAGTTGATCGACTGGCAGTCGTCTGCTTCTGCATGGTGTGGACTGGCTAGGATGAAGAACGATGCGAGGAACATTAACCGATCGTTACCTAACTCGAAACTTACGAATGGACGTTCGCTCGTTACCAATATAACGTTCGATGAGGCTTGAAGGAACTGGGTCGAAGTCTTTGCCATGAGCGGAGGCGAAACGCCACCGAGCAGACGTCGATGTTCCGATCCTAGTAGCGATTTGGAAAGTGTTCGGGTCAAACAAGAACCAGAAGATGACATCAAAGTAAGTGACGTAAGCCGATTTAATATATAATTTCACATTTTAATTCGTAATTAATCTGCGTTTTACTGTTTTTCTAGCAACTTCTAATTGTCGTCTGTAGCACATATATATATTGTGTATATATGTATATATTGTATATATATTTTTTCTATTTTCATCTGTTTTCATTCTTGGTGCACGTGACGCGTGATGTCATAACTTGTGACGCGTTTATCTGTCTTGTGACGTCACTTTCACCACGTGGTAGCGAGAATAGGGGGTAAAAACATTTGTTTTTATCTTCCGAATTCTTTCTTTTTGGTTTCTTTGTCACAACGCCTCTTTGACCTACTGCCAAATACGACTCGACTAAATAATCGAATCGAATGCGCTTTACATACACAATTATAATAGGCGGAACATTAAAATAGATACTTATGCGTGGATTAACGGCGATAAAATAGAAAATGCGGGTAATAAAAAAGCTCGAATTAAAAAACATCACACAATCAATAATCAAAAATATTTATTTTACAAAGAAAAATATATAATTTTTTATTGATTAAATATAAATAATTTTTGATAAAACATATTTTAAACAACACAAATTGTCTTAACTTTTACAAGATTAAGATTATATTAAATAAATTTATTAAGTGATTATTAAATAAAATCGTGTTTCATGTTACGTCGAAAATGTAACTTTATTTAATTTTAAGTCCAAAATTTATTACGTTCCGAAGTGAGAAAAATCAATTTTTCAATCGGGAAACTGGTGTGATTAATGGTGATGATTATTTTATCAAAGTGTAATATAACGAAACGGTCGTCAACATCCTCCAAAATTCAAACACAACTTGAATAACAGTATAAAGGTCAAGACCAGCAGTATATTTAACATATTCATTCACCCGCGGACAGCTAGAGAATGAACGCGTGCATATTCCCCACCCTCTTCTCATCAGAATTCTTGCCAGAAAACAGTAATGAATAATAATTTACCCATCCACCCACTTTCTTAATTACTTCGTCTTTATTTACCACATTGGAAGCATCTCGGAAGATGCAATAAAAAGTTTCCGAGTGCCAACATCAATCTACAGCACTTTGGCGAAATTTTTTTACTCATCCGAAGATTTTTAAGTGTAATTTTGTTGGCTTTTAAAATTATTATTTTTGCTTGGATGGCGATTTTAATTTTAGATTAAAATGCAGTTTTTCCGATATAAAAGTTTTCTGAACATTTTTAATACTAATTACTGGAAAATAAAACGGAAAGTAGCGGAATATATTTTTAAAAAAATTTATAACGGAAAGAAAGATCCGAGCATATTCTCGTATTTAAATTCATTAAATATTTATTTTTACCTTTTTTAAATGGACAAATAAAATAGATGGCATAATCGTATAACTTGGCTATATGGTTATGTGCGGGTGATTGGGCAGAAATGTTACTTTTCCGATGCACGAAAGTTGCTTCACTGTACGACGTTAAGGCGGGCGATCAATGTCCAGTTTCTGATGTAACTCGAGAAGTTTCTGTATTTCCGGTGTAAGACTAAACTATGGACGGGAAAGGGAATGAGATTCTCTCTCTCTCTTTTTTATTTATTTCTACCTTTGGAAGAATTTTTTAGCCGATCAAATTGTTTTCCATTATGAAAGGCACTTCCTCGCGATATTTCAAACAATTATTATCTGGAAATTTAATCGTCTCATACATCATCATCTCCCAATGAAGTTTCATCCATCATCACAGAAGCGGAGTCGTTTAGGAAATCCGATAAACAACTTTCCTCGACAGTGTAATTTTTCTCTCACCTTCGAATTCAATTAGTCAGGTGTATCGCTTCCGAATTACACCACGGATCGATTAGTCTATCAATAATCGAAAGCGGTCCATTCCGTCCGGCCCGTATTCATATTTATGGTCATAAATATTAATGGACCGAGTATATCTCACCACTATCAACGACAACTGTCTCGAAATCATTTCCATTCCCCGACCGTAAATTCGCCCATTATGCAAAATGCGATTTAAGCGAGCAAACAGTCGACCTTCGATTTGCATAAGAGGTGACATTGGTGAGCATTAAACGATCTGAAGGTGCCATTCGTTACACACCGCATCAAGTGCAGGCGTTTTGCTTTTAACTCGACCTAATTGCTTTCTCAAAAAGTAAGACGTCATGTCCACATCGGAAGACAACAAACAGATCGCTAAGAAAATTCTCCTTTTTCACATCTGGCGTCGCCAACAGTTTTTCCTGTTCTTTCCCAGAACTCTATGTAGATAACAGGGTGATAGTCTGTTTCTTTTTTCTTTCCATATATATATATATATATATACTCAGTAGATATCCCCAGTTTGAAACCGATAGCCCTCGTATCTTGTTACCAAACTAACACGCTATTGAATGCACATGGTAGTCTACTTTACCCCTCACCTTTCTCTTCGACCACACTATCGTCTAGTTTCGATTCTTCGTAACAATCCCCAAATCACACGTTTGACGGGATATATGTACATATTTAGGTGTATACTTAGATAAACTGTGAGCAGAATTAGAAACTGCTTCGACGTGGCGATATCTTACAACCGTCGGTGTAAAGTATCAAAACTATTTTTAGATGTCCTGTTGAGTTTTCTTCCTTGAAGTCGAAGACTAATTCCGCTACTAACTAATGCGAAGATGCTTTTATAATATTGGTTATATTAGTAAGAACGATCGATTTATTATTTACAAACAGAAAGTTACGGTAATCTGAGTTTCGTTAATTTTTCGATAAAATAAAACAAAAATTTAATAAGCGCATCACTAGCTACGACGTAATAATAAAGGTATGTCTATCGAAAATAAGGGAGAAAAAAGGCAGAGATTTACATTGTAAATGAGCGGATATGTAAATGACGTACAAGTTTTTGAGGGACTAGAAGGTAAACAGAAGTTGGGGACTATAAGGTACGTGTACACACTCTCCATTAAGGTGTAATGGAATCGTAGACCGGTTAGTCGTCACTTTATCCTTCCCTAGCGACCGCTTGCCGGGGAGACGTTACCCGATCCTTCGTCCGAACTCGACACCCCTCATTAATTTTCTCCACATATACATTTCCACTTTATTTCTGCAATTATAGTTGAAGTCTCTAGATAAAATGTGAGACCCGACGGTGCTGCAATTTGTTATTCTCCGAAAAGTTTCAGGTCATTTGGAAGACTTTTGTATTTGTACCATAATTTGAAATCCTATACCATCTAGGACCAATAGTAGGGTTCTCATTTGGCTAGTGGCTCCGTTTGAAGAAATGGGAAAAGGTAGTAGTGCTGAAAAGGCACTGAAATAGTAGATGGATGTAAGGTGAGCCTCTCTTTCTTTCGAGTTGGCTGACATTAGATGGTATGCCCGCATTCTCTTTCCATCGTCATCTAATCTCTCCTTTCGTTGTCGAAACATCACTGGTCGAGAAAAATGAAAAAAGAAAAACTTTGACTAATAAATATACAGTACTGTAGGTTTTTACCGTTTTATTAGGGACTGGGATAACCAATATAAAATTACATTGGCGTATCTTTATAATTTTTCTGTGTTAATTTCTTTAAATATTTTAAAATTATCGATGAGAATGAGAACAACAATTGTATAAAAATGTCAGGATGCAATCCGTACACAAGCCCGATAGTATGTTTTGGTACTGTAAGTGCCGAGAGACGAAGATATATAAACAAATTGTAGCGAGGGCGAACGGAAATGAGTTTTGTGCAATGTTCGAATGTTTGAGAATATAATAAACATACAAGAATTTTCACATCTGCGCTCCATACGTTTTGCCATCGCTGCATTTCCTGATACGTAAGTTTAATTTCCGAATTCAAATACTAAAAATAGAAGGTGTGACGATTAAAGATTCTCGGTCTAATCGCCATCTTAAAAAAAAAAACAAAGAAATGAGAAATATGACGGTAGTAGTGGCGGAGGACCATGCCGACCCGAAATAGCTTACTAGCTAAGTCTGCTAATTGATCTCTTGACAGTAATTTTGCTCGAGTCTACTCGCACAATTAAATGCCTTTCGGAAGAAACATTTCGCTCGATCTTTATAGTGTAAAGCGCCTTCGGATGAAGCTAACTTTTCCCTTAATTAATTATTTAAAATACACAAATGCTTGGGTTCAGTTTAAGCCGATACGATCTAATATATATATTAACAAATTTGATTTCTTCCTTTAAAATTTTGAGCTTCGATAATAAAAAACGCATTTTTAATTATAAATTATGTAAGTTGTTTAGTGCATTCTAGAATAAATTTGTTTTTTGGAGTATTATATAAGCGAATATTTAGGAAGCGAAGCCTAATATAGTACATACAGATATAACGCGGCTAGCGTATAGAATTTCAAAGATTAATTTAAATTTAAACAGGAGTTTAGTATCGAATTACCTATAAAAATGACTTAGTTACTTAAAATTATTCTCGATAAGTAAATAACCCCCAAAAAACTGATGCAAATGCTAAATGAAGTATTAATTTTCGACATTATTTTAAGTATATTTTATAATTTACACAATTGTTTTTACAATTTCTAATAATCTATAGGGAGAGAGTTCCTTTAAGTAACTAAATATAAAGTATAAGATGGGAAGAAGCTAGAAATTAGAAAACATTATTACTAATGAATTAAAACTAGCATTCGATACTGTTTGAAACGAGAAACTTTAAATTTTACGGGTTAAATGTAACTAGCGCTAAGTAAATTAACTGTAGATTCGCACTATTGTCCAGCCATCATTACAGTTTAATTCGCTTACCATAGAAGAAACAATTCACGGAATGTTAAATTGAGTGTGTGATAGATTTTAAACGAGTACTGTTTCCTATTTAATTGTAATTAAAGAAAAGAAATTTAATTAAAAAATATATTTTATGATTTTCATTTATGCAGGAATGAATCAGAATTTTAATTTTGAATAATAATATATCTATTGATATAAGTTATTCGGCTGATTGTATTATTATAAATGATTTCTGATTAATTAATGAGTAGTGTGTCGTCATATTTTTCTCTACATTATTTTTTAAGACTTTATTAAAGAACGCAACCAATGCCGAGTAAGAGATTTCTACAGTCATAGAAATAATATAAGTCAATATTTCTATGACAAATTATAGAATAATTTGGAGTACATTTTAGAAAGTTTTATCTTATGGATTATGACGCATCCGCCTGTTGTATTTATTGAAGAAAGTATCCTGTTTACAAGTGAAGTCATGTTAAGGAACTTTCACACGACAAATCGCAAAATAAAAATATTTACTATTTTGATTTACACGTTTTTTATTAAGGTATTCCGACACTGTTTTACTTTTTGTTAAATTTATCTAAGCGTATTTAAATAAAACATAAGTCAATAATTGTCGATGTCTGATTTAATAATAGAGCCAGGTAATGGAACTCTTTCCAAATATTGAGCGAAAGAAGAAACACAGCTCTATTGATTCACTCTAGCTGATTCTCAAACATCGAATTTTAAAGACCCAAACATTCATTTTTACATATGAAAAACTCAACTACGTTAGATCGAATATGCCAGTTGTTTAATTTTTATTAATATTAAAAAAAAAAAAAAAAACCAGTGGCCTAAAGTGGTGTATCGCTTGTGAAAAGCGCATAATTCTGTATAGGCCTACTTATATCGTGACGAATGATCTTTCACGCTCCAGTAACGAAATTTGAATGTTTAATTTTCTCGTTTTTGTCATTTCTATTATAAACACTACAGAGAATTATCGAAAATTATTTTTATATTCTTCAGAACATTTATTATTTATATAGATTGAAGTTGCGGGAAAATTTCAAATAAAATCTATAGTGTGTGCCTTTTTTTAAGGGAATTTAATGCATCCAACTTATGTAAAAATGTTAACAATCATTTTGTGATGGATGTAAAAAGCTAAAGGATATTTAAAATTTTGAAAATTTATTTTGACATTTTCAAATAATTTAAAATAAGCTTTTTTAAGACGTGGTAATTTGTATATCTTCATATACTCGTTGAGATTTTTGTATAGAATAATCTAAGTAGCAATTGTTAACCCCTGATATGATCACGTATGGTTAGTGTTACAATAATCTGTGGAAATTGATACTCGAAAATAGAAACAAAGCAAATATTTTATAAATTTTTTAATAAATAGTATAAAAATATTACAAATGGCTGCTTTAATATACGGATAACAATAAATGCAACTTATAAACCTATTTTTGATTTTTCTTTTTATTTTCTTATCCCATCAACGTAATTAGACGGCTAATTCATGTATGGTTGGTGTTTCTTAAAAAAAATTTATTAACGTGTAAATTTTTCTGACAATCATTTCCTATTTGTGAAATTGGTAACATCAAGTTCCCCTTCCAGTATTTCTATTATATTGTTTTCAGTTTAGTAACAATTGAAAATTTTGTCGAAAATCAATTTTTTGTATGATTGTAGGATCTACATAGCTATACACATATGTTCTATTATATTTCTTAACTAAATGGTGTTTAGTCTACATAGCAAATGCACTTTAACTTATTTAAGCCTGTATTTTCTTTTAACTTTTGATGATTTATTTAAACGTTCTATATCTATTCAAATATCTCTTCATTTTATCCAGCATTAATGATCTAAATTGTGTGTGAAAACTTCTATATAAAGATACTTTTACTATTTAAATAAAAGTGTTAAAGTATTAATAATAAAATAATTTTAACAATTTAATATTCTAGTTATTTGGAGATACTATATTAATTTTTCGATTACAAGGAAAGAGAATAGTCTGTAAAAAGTTGGAATCAACAGTAAGAGATTTTTTTATTATTATTACGGATAAATCCAAATACAGTTGAATCTCTGTAGTCCGGCCTTTCGCCAGTCCGACACTCTGCGAAGTTGTGACCATATGCGAGAGAGAAAAAAATGACATAAAATAAATTGTCAGTCGCTATTCGTTCGTTGCACAGGCATTATAATCGGACTATTTTTTAAGTTCAGTACACTGTTTACTATAAAATAGCGTTTTTACTATATCAGTGTTTGTTATTTAAATTTACATAATGTCACAAATCGGAAAAAGTGAAAACATAACACACTGACTGTTGTCGAAAAGGCAAAAATAATTAAGAAAATTGACTTGGGAGAAAAGTTTAGTGATTTGACTTCGTTTCATGGTATTGGACGAGCCACCATTTATGATATTAAAAAAATCGAGATAAAATTAAGGGTTTTGTGAAAAATTTGAATAGCAGGAGTAATGACAGGGAAGTCTTAATAAACTGAGCGCATTCGTTTGTGTAATTCCATTTTTTTTTCATTGAGCATCCAATAATCCGACAAGCCCCGGAACCATATATGTCGGATTATAGAGACTCTACTGTATTAACTCTAGAGCTATCCAAAAAATCATTATAAAATTCTCAATTTAACTCACTGGTAATCCACTCGATTATACGATAATAAATATTCGGTTTTTAAATTTTAAATTATTGGCCATTCTGTAAACCATGGCTGTCCAACCCGCGGCCCACCGCTATACTGAATGCGACCCAACATAAAATTGTAAACTTCCTTAAAATATTGAGATTTTTATGTACTTAAATGAAGTTAATGAAGATTTTATTATTTAATATCCATCTAAATTTCCTATTTCCATTTTCTAAATATTTCTTATTTCAGTGATTAAAACTTCTTGACTTGCTTAATGATTTAAAATAAATTTCTGAACGAAAAGGTGTGAAAGATTATTATGCTACGACATTTTTGCTTATTTGTCACGGTGGATACATATATTTTGCAATCCAATATTGACTTTTTTGGTCCAGCACATGCATTTAATTTGTTAGTTAATTCTGTCCTTAATTCAATATATTTTTTCTTTGTAAATTCTTTGGTTAGTTTTCCTTTATTCATGGATAGATAGTCTCCTATAAACATCACCATTATGTCTTTTTGCTCCTCTGTAATTTTTTTATTCGGTTTATTCATTTTAAGTTAAATGTAGAATAGACAACTCAGAAAATAACACATGTGAGTAATAGTAAAAGTTTTGATTTTTCCACGTGTATTTGTTGTTATGTGATTGGCTATTGAGTTATATCCGCGAACACAGATCACGACTAAAAATTTCCCATCATTCACATCGGTACGTGTGGTGACATCACATTACAAACTTCCTCTCGCTAAACATGTACCTGCAGCATATTGAATTCGAGACTACCAAATTACCGTGTTGTTAAAACATGTACAAGTTCGAACGGATGTTGTGAGTTGAACACATAAAACTCGAGACTAGGCTCCAGGATGGTAAGTCACAGCTTTACCACACGGCCATCTGGTTGACTTGTCATTCCGTCAGTCTGCAGGTCCCACAGTTTATTCTGTGACGTGATAAAACTCGAGACTAGGCTCCAGGATGGTAAGTCACAGCTTTACCACACGGCCATCTGACTGACTTGTCATTCCGTCAGTCTGCAGGTCCCACAGTTTATTCTGTGACATGCTCGTTAACTGAACGTAAAAATCTTTCGCGAAAGTGTTCATTAACCAATCACCCACTGTAATAGTATTTATCATCAAGCAGGATTATCAAAAGTTTTTATATGACAGGAATTAAAATCTCAATGGCATTTCACCCCTTTATCTTATCCCTAAATAAAGGCTCCTGAGTTCAATGGTAAAGCCATGTAGGCCCAAAGCCTTGTTCTCAAGTTATAGGACCTCAAAATTAGAGCTCAGAATCACAGTTATAATGATTTTCTGCAAAACTTTTATAGATAATTGGCTATTTTAAACAATTTTAAAATATCTATCATTCTGAATTGTAATGAAATTAAATAAGATATGACTTACCTTTATGAAGTTATATTATTGTAAGTGAAAAAAATTATGCATCTGTTTCAAAGCATGGTAGAATTCCAATTTATTAATTTTTTGTATTATTCTGAATGCAAAAATCCTATTAATAGGAAAGGATTAATTGATGAAACTGATTAATTATCTCATATTCATTCATTTTTCCACATTGAATAATATTAGATCAAATAGAGAATTATAAAAATTTCTTTGTCATTCAGTTGAAAAAGTTAAGTACAAATAATATGATGGGAGTAATAAAGGAGCTAAAGCACTAAGCAGAAAAAATTCTTTTATTACACAAAAGAAATGTTTTTGATCACTTTCAACTGGTCTACTTCAAGTACTGTTATGCGTTGTAGCTGAAGTAGACCAGTTGAAAGTGGTCAAAAATGTTTCTTTTGTGTAATAAAAAATTTTTTTCTGCTTAGTGCTTTAGTTCCTCTCTCACTTTTATAAGTGGCAGAATGATTACAACCTTAATATGATGGGATATTGTAAGAATTCATTCTGTAGTATAATTAATCACAAAAAACAAAATATTTTCACAGGTTAATTGATTATTTAATCTGAATATTGAAAAACTTTGGGCTATTCAATGCAGATAAAAAAAAGATCCTGTATGCTAATTAGACACTAATAAACAGAATTTATAATGCAAAAGCTTGCAAGCAATGATATTATAAAAATAAATACATGTTGTATGGTTTTGAGATTTGTTTGAAAGGAAACTGCTTTTATTTGTGATTCTGTTATTTGATTAAAATAAAGCCGAAATAGTTTTAAGTCCAGACTATCTTAATAGGAAAAGTAAAATCAGTTTGGATAATGTTTTCAATGATTTGGGACTCTATATACAGTTTATCTGAAATTTAACAAAGGATTTGTATTCAATCATATTATTTGTACTTAATTTTTTCAGCTGAGTAACATAGAAGTGTTTATACTTCTTAATTTGATTACTATTATTCAATGTAATGAAAAATGAATGAATGTGAGATAATTAATAGGATGTTTTCATATTCAAAATGTTACAAAATATTAATAAATCAGAATTCTGTCAAGCTTCAGAATGGATATATTGTAACAAATAAAAAAAATTACCTAATTGGTAAAGTTAAGTCATAGCTTATTTAAATTTATTGCATATGATTTGGAATGATAAGATACATCTAAAATTGCTTAAACTAACCAATTATCTATAAAATTTTAGCAGAAAATCATAAAAAACGTGATTCAGGGCACCCAACTTTGGGGATCCATAACTTGAAAATGGGACTGGGGTTCACATAGTTTATCATTACCATTGAACTTAGGAACATTTTAAAGGGATAAGATAAAGGAAGGTCAAAATTCCGTTGGGATTTTAACTCCTATCGTACAGTAAGTTTTATAAAATTTCTCAAAAATTATAATTTAAACGTTTCAAACAGTGTGACTTAATTAAATTAATATTGTTTGTTCAAATTACAATTTATAACAAACTTGATCTTTTTAACACGAAATAACAAATTGGTAAAACGCAGAATTTTTTAAAATTTACCTCTAAATATGTAGAAGAAATGTTCTTTTCACCACTTTCTTCAGAGAGAAATGAACTGGATTCATCTTGATTACTCTTCTGAACCCCCAAAATGCTTTCTTTAGCTTGTTGCAAAGATGTCAAAATCTCTTTTGGTGTCGGCTCCTTAGTTTTATCTTTTATTCTAGCTAATCGAGATTCTAAAATGAAGGAAATCAATATTAAGTCAAATCCAATATTTAATAAAAGTATTATGTACTGTCCTATCTCACCTAATTTACTTATGTATTGTGCAGAATCTAACATTAGCGAACTTCCATCGTTCGCCATTTTAGTAACGGATGCAACACGATAACATCATGTGCAATACTAAATGCTTCAAATTACAGTATAATCAATTTCTTTAGAAAAACTTTACGATATAAATCTTTGACTTAATATTATTAAATCATTTTTTATCATTTATAAAATTTTGTAAACACGATAGAATAAATCCAAAACTAAATTTTAAAAATGAATAGTTGGCAACACTGAATATTAAAAATGGGAACTTTAGGAGTTGCAATACAAAATACTTTGCACGTGAAACTTTATTATGTAAGTGTTTTCCTTGATTTAAAACTTTAAATATGTATCCCATTTTATTTAATGAGACAGCGTTATGAATATTTATAAATATTTATGTATTTAATAATCTTTGACTTTTGGTTTACTGGTCGAATAATTTTGCAGGACCACATTCTTTAGTTTTGACAGTAATTGATGTTCTATGTAATTAATTCACTATAATTTGATACATTGCATTTTTTTTTTTAGATTCTTATTTTATACATATTTTTGTAATAAAATACAAATATTTCTCTTTCTACTATGATTATTTACATTTTTGCTTTCATTTTGCTATACACAACGGGTCTGGTCGAATACTTATGAGAGTGACTGTAGAAATATGATTATACAAATTCTTAAGTATTATATGAAAAGAATACATTATTTTTTATTTTAGAACGATTTAATTATTAAATTTGTTTTATCTAGTGACTAAGATTCGTTATTATGAAGTAATATTGAAGTTATCATCATATCTACTATATTCTCATTATTTTCCAGTTTATATAAGGTAAGTGTAAAAACCAATATAATTCAAGCTATAAATAAATAATAATGGGTACTTTTCCGTTAGCCGGGCACATTATTATATAGAGAGAGGTTTTTGAGATTTCATCTCTTGATTAAACAGAAGTACCTATTACAATTCCAAAGAGTAAATGACGACTGATGACGAACAGTGGTTTAAGTGTTTCCAAGATGGCCAAGAAGATGTTGAAGATGACGCATGCCTGGGACGCCCGTCCATGTCAAAAACGGATAAAAATATTGAAAAAATCGGTAATCTGATCCGATCTGACTATCGGTTAACTATTCATGCAAATTGACAATGAATGCATAAGGCAAATTTTACATAAGAATTTTAACATATGTGAAAATGGTGCTGAAAATTCTCACAATCGAACAAAAAAAACCTCGTGAAAATATTTGTACTAACACTTTAAATGCCATTGAAAATGATCCAAACTTCTTGGGAAGAGTAATAACATGTTATGAATCTTGGTTTTTCACTTATGATCCAGAAACTAAACATCAATCCATGCATTGGAAAAGCCCATCTTCACTGAGAGTTAAAAAAGCTCAAATGAGCAAATCAAAATTCAAAACAATGATGATTGTTTTTTCGATATCCATGGAATTGTGTGCCTTCACTGGGTTCCCAAAGGTCAAACTGTTAATCAGCATTACTACCTTGAGGTTCTTGCTCAAATCTGTGAAAAAATCAGAAAAAAAAGACCCGAATTGTTGAAAACAAAGTCATGGGTTCTTCATCAGGACAATGCACCGGCTCACACTGCATTGTCTATCAAGACATTTCTAGCCAAGTATAACATCCCAGTATTAGACTATCCGCCTTATTCATCTGACCTGACACCGTGTGACTTTTATCTGTTCCCAAAGGTCAAATCTGCATTAAAAGGAACAAGATTTCAGATTGTTGAAGCTATAAAGGAAAAAGTGGCAGGCATCATGAATGAGCTCACAGAAGAAGACTTCCAGCACTATTTTAAAGAAAGGAAAATTCACATGGAGCAGTGTAGGGATAGAGGAGGGGTGTATATTGAAGGGGATAATAATATATAAATGTATAAATAAAATAAAAAGTTTTACAGCATCAATCTCATTATTTTATAGCTACATCATGTAGCTTACTTTATCTTTGCACTTTTTCTATATTTATTTTCTCACAATTTTTATGTAAGAAAAATGTTAATTTTCTTTGTATAGATTATTCAAATCAATTACATTGAATCTCGGTTATAATGAGTATCACAGGACTGGGGAGAATTACTTCTTATGAAAATCCAAAGCACCAAAAACAGTGACTAAAAAACTCTTTGTAATGTCATTAGTAAAAACGTTTTCGATATAACCATATATCGTCTTCAGTTACAATTAACGAATACAGAATAGAATACATTTAAAAAATTCTCAGTGTCTGGATTCTTAAGAACTTTCTACGATAGATGATAAGCAGTTTTTTCTATATTAGCAAATTATTACTTCTTGTAGCCATTATTAAAATATTAATTTATTTTCAGATAAAATTTAAATTATATAAAAATAAAAAACAGGTATTCATACAGGAACAGAACAGAATATTTTTACATAACTTTTTACAGAAATCAGAAAAATAATTTTTAGCAAAAATTCTGAATCAAAAATTACCTGGGTTAGGTCAACTAATGATTACACCTATACAATGTGATTACACCTATACACTATGATTGGTAGAGAATCAAGGAATAATATAATGTCATAACATTGTATAGGTGTAATCATCATAGGTTGATGATTACACCTATACAATATTATGACATTATATTATTCCTTGATTTAAAGAGAGAGAAAACTGCACGAAAAGATATATTATATCGGTAATATGATGCTTAAGATCAATGAACAACATGCAAAACATAAATAAATCAATGTACATGAACTTTTTTATGTTGAGACAAAAGAAAATATATTTAAAATTCCTTTTCCTGGATTTTAAATTTGCAAAATCTCTAATCTCATCTTTATTTCCTTATTTTTTGTTACTGCTCCTACTGTCTCACTACTCTGATTCAATGAATGTTTCACTCTTATCACAATGCATTTAATTTTTATTGTATTATATTGTTAATACTAAAACAAGCATAAAGTAAGTACAGATAGAGGATTTGGACCTCCTGCATTGTGGTCCAGCACATTATAGTTCTGCCATTGGTTGATAACCAGTCCAATAGCTTCGGCAATATATTCTACTTCACAACTTGTAAGTCGGCAGAAATATCTGAATTGTTGAGTGTCTTCAATTTTGAGTCTCTAATTAGAGCAGTGGTTCTCAACCTTTTTTCTGTTGAGAATTACATTTTATTATTTTAAAATTTGGCGGCACACCTAAGTATTTTAAATAATAATTTTGATTTAACAACAAATTTTTATTAATACATTATTATATTTATTCTTATCTATTACACTCAGATTACGGTCCTTATTAAGTTATAGCACCACTTGCGGATTTTGTCTTTTTAGAGAAACAACTTCTCAACCACTGTGCCACAGCACACTAGTGTGCTGCAAAACCTTTGAAGGTGTGCCATGAAAAATTAAGGAGACTGCTTTACTGTCCCACCACTCTGGGGCACACCAGTAGTCCTGGCTCCCTCAGATGAGGTACCAGAACCACCATCACTGTGGTGGGGTAGAGAAGCAGCCCCCTCAGAAAAAGTTTTATCAGTTTTTGAATCCATAAAATACAGACTAACTGGAGGAAACATAAAAAGTCACCACCCGGTTATCCTCCAATATGGGTGGAAGGCTAAATATGACAAGGTTTTGCGAGGTGCCTTGAAGGGATTGACGACAAAAAATTTTGGCTGTCACAGAAATTTGAGTGTTAGATTTTTCTAACGATACCCTATTGATAGGAATCGGTACAGTAGTTCGACTGCAAAAGGGATATTCTGCCAACCACGTTTCACTATTATTATATATGATTCAGACAATTATATAAATACAGTTCATTCTTAATTTTTCGCGGCACACCTTCAAAGATTTGGTGGCACACTAGTGTGCCGCGGCACAGTGGTTGAGAACCACTGAATTAGAGCAAATCTGGCACCGAATGTATCCCTGTGATCAATCTATGGTTTGATCCAACAGGTTTTTTTGTATTTTAGTTTTCTTCTTTTTAAAATAACCTCAGCTACTACAGCTGCCACAACTCTTCATTTGTATGATGATATGAAATCACTACTATCAGAAGTTGACTATTGCAAAGTGGTCACGGTTTTCAGAGTACTCTCTAAGGACATACTCTCAAGAACCTTGCAAAAATAAAAATCTTGAGAAAGTACTCTCAAATGGACAGTTTCCTGAGAGTTACTCTCAAGAATTTACTAGCGCTAGATTCTCAGATGGGCATGCACCTTTAGGTGAATAATGGGTTCAATGAGCCAGGCTAAATTGTTCTTGAAAATATCAGGAGGTATAGAACCTGGAATTGAATCCAAATTTTTCAAGATGAAATACAACACAATTCCATGTGATTAACTTATTGATTATAAATCAATAGAATCAGTTCAATTTTTCACCAAGAGATCAGGATCAAATCCAGGTCCTAGAATAATAAACAGAATTAGACAGTTTTGGAGATAAGACAACTTATATGTATGTGAGATGCAAATTACTCTTAGCTTAGATACCAATTTATTGATACAGTTTTATATGAAATCAGAATCATTAATTTTCATTGCATTTATCCAAAGCTTTTTCAGATTTAAAAAACTTACAAATACAATATATAATAATTGCAATATTTGCTATTTAATATCAATTTTTCTGTAAACATGATTATAACTAAAATAAAGTAATATTGAATACTTCTTTTTAGAAACCATAATTTTTTATTTTATTGAATTAATAATTGTAATTTCTGTAAATAAGCAGCCAGTATTACTTTTAATAAAAATTAAGTAATCTATAACTAATAATAAAGATCATAACTTTTAAAAATATGTTTGATTATGTAATTTCATTTTCTATGCATCAGATATGTTAGATATTAAATAAATGAAATATTATTGAATGTTTAGCCTTATGGAAATCTGTTAAACTGAACTACTACTAAAAATTAACTTAAGAAATTAATAAAAATAATTAATTAATTAGTTTAATAATCAGAAATTTAAATATATTTTGATAAACTAAGTTTGATAATATTTTTATTTGAATTATAATTATTTTTATTTTTAGATTTCTGATATTATCACAGGTCAGACAGACGAAAGTCTTTCTGCAAGAGAGGCTCTTCTACGCTGGGCACAGCGCACAACAGACAGATATCCTGGTGTTAAAGTTACAGATTTTACTAGTAGTTGGAGAGATGGTTTAGCTTTCAATGCTATTATTCATAGGAATAGGTATCTTCTTTAGAAAAAAATTTATCTTTAGAATTTTATGTAAATTATTGAAATACAGCACGATACCTTACACCTTAGTTTGGGTAGAGCGCTCTCTTAGTCTGGCCCTTTACCTTTGACCTATCCAGCATGGGATACCCTACCAGTAGCAAAGCTACCGCTGGCATAACTCTCAGGGTCTTTGGAACATGCAAGCTCCTTCACCATGACAAGGTGGAGACGCCATCGAAGTTGAGCCAAGAAGGTTAATATCAAAATTGCAACAATAAGACATTCAACCCTTTATGATAGACTTAGAAATGATAAACAGAAATATGACAAAGGAAAGAAGTCAGGATTTTATTGTATCCTGATAGATAATTACAATCTTGATTGCTAAGAAGAGTATATCGGGATAATGAGCAGAAACTTAGAAGACTATATTGCTGAGCATATAAAAGATATCCATTTATGTAATACAACTGCACTCTCCATAAGATCTGATGAGTTTAATATAGAAATAGGTTGGAAAAATGCTAGGATTATTAAAAACCTCAGTTCTCTAAAAGAAGGACTCATTTTGGAATTCCTAGTAATATCGTGTAGATTGAGAAATTTCAGTGTAATTAATGACAATCATGGCAACACTGTCCCAACTGCATGGAGCATGGCCCTAGGAAACAGATGCTGAGTATTGCTCTGGTACATAAAATCCTTTCTCAAGCAATGTTCTACTCTATTCTACATTCTCTACAATTATTTAATGATTTTTAATACATTATTACTTTTTATATATGTTATGTATTTATAAATATACTAGTTTATACTTGCCTTGAGTACTTTACCATGTGCCTCTATTTTTAAAATTCTCTATTCATTCTAATAGGTTATTCTATTTTTTTGTATTTTTTGTAACATTCTGTAAATTTATATATTTCGGCTGAAGTTGACAAAGTTTTAGTCGAAAATGTTTTTGATTACAATTATTAAAACCTTTTTTATTGCTAAATAATGCTGTATTTATTTATTTTTAGTCCACTAATTCTTTTAAAATTACTTAAGTTATATGCATCCCAAAATTGGAAATCTGCCAATATGTTGATAGTCTAACTTGTTAAGCATCAGAATGGTAACCTAAGAATCCTGGTTAGATACCAGACTAAGGAAAATTTTTAATTTCAGGAAATTAGTAAAAAATTATAGTTAAATTATTAAATAAGAAATGGTGGCACCATAGCATAATTAATAAATAATTATTTATTTAGTAGTTTAATTTCAAAATAGTTTTCTAGAAATAAAATTTGGTTAGTTTAGGATTGTTTGATTAAAAATCCCTAATTAGGTTGAATCATGTTATTGTAGCATTCCTGTTTCTTTAAGCCGATAATCAAAAATATCAATCATCCATTGTCCTAGTAACCCTTAGATTTTCACTGCTGTATTTCTGAGATATTGTTTGAGAATTTTAAAACTGGCTCTATAATCTGTGAATCACAATATAACTAACATTTAACATTTTTTACATCTGGCTACTTCTACTTGACTTTGGCCTATCTCTAGTCTTCCAATTGTTTTCATCTTTAATTCATCAATTAAATAACATCTATCTAACCATATTCTAAAATTCTGCTATCTGGATTTTCTTCTTTCACATTTGAAACTTGAATTAGCAAGTTATCTTTACATGGCAACTTTTATGATGTAGCTGATTTGCATATATTGAGGACTGTAGAAATAATTTGCTTATTTTATTCTTATTTAGTATTGCACTTTACATAATATGCATTAATTTGCTGTATATTCAGTAACTTTTTAAAAGATTATGTAATTCTAATCAGATTGCAAATTAAAGCAGTCATTTAATATATGAAGAATTTAGGTTAAATTCAGAGTTCTATTCTTCCATGTTTTTGAAAGCTCTGAATCTACCTCATCAATATCCATTCTTGAAGGTCTGACCACTTCACAGTGTGGCAAATTTGGCAGTAGGCTCTAAAATGGCCCTTTCATTTGATATTTCTGGTTAGAAAGAAATGTAAAAATTAGAAAGAAAGAAAGAAAAATGTTCTTAAAAAAGTCAAATATCTTTGTTGTTTAGAAATTACAATAAAATATTCTTTGCATGAAAACATTATCATAATAATTCACTACAAACATTATCAATGATATATTATGCTCTTGTTTTCTCTTGCCAGTTTTCATTTTGTTGAATATTAATGGATGGAACATATCAATCCCATTATGAGCCATCCATACCTGTGATGAAATATGCTGTTTAATTGAAGGATAGTTTAATGAATAGGACTTGTTGTAAAAAAATCAGGAGGTATAGGATAAAAAATTAAATCAATACTCAAGATTATAAGTCAGTGCTATATGACCCATCCATCTAGCTGACACCTTGAGTAAATTGGATTGAAGAAGATGGAAATTGACTGTCAAGCCTGGGCCTCATGTATAAATTTTAAGGTACAGGACTGCATTCAAAGCTGATTCTCACAGATGAAAAGCTGAAACATTTCCAATAGCTAGTCAGACAATTATTTTATATTGAAATTTAATAGAATATATTTTACATGTAGAAGAAATAAGTCCTTTTATTTGCAACATGTATTTATAAAACAGCACACAAACTTTAATAAGTATTTATTAAATGTTTAAAATTTGAAATTCTTCTATGAGAAATGCACTTATATAGTATCTCTGACATTTTTGGCATCCTTTAAGGCACACTTTTTTAATGTGAAGTGATAGTTATTTGATGTTTAAATATTCCCTTGTTATAAATTTCTCATAAAAATAGGGTAGAGCTTTTAAATCAAATTTTGGTACAAATTATATCTCCTCATAAGATCAGTCTCTTATAAATCAGAATTGGCCTATATATAATAGAATAATATTACAGAATATATGAAAAATATTGATAATTTGTTTTATGGAAATATTATTCTTAATTTTAATAATTTTTAGTTAAAGTAAATAAACTTTTAATTCCATTAATCTAATTTAATTTAAATCTGTTGATATTATTTAAGATTTGAATATCATCTTATTTGAATTTATTAAATTAAGCAAGTAACTCTTACCAATAAAATATGATTTGAATTAAATTTTTATGCATATATTTATATATATATATATTTTTTCCCATCTTAGACTTTTGCCAGCGATGTCATTGCACATCAAGCTGATCTGCGTTTCATAACTATGGCTGCTCAAAAATTTTTAGATGAGTCTAAGGTATATTGAATTTTATTATAAACGCCATCGAGCCATCAGAAGTGGCTCGATGCCAAAAATCAGACTTCGGTTTCAAGAAAACTAACGGTATATTTATATATTTAAATTTTACATGTTTTAAAGAATATTGAACAAAATTTAAAAACTAAATTTCGAAGTTTAAAATCAAAACTTCTGATAAAAGTTCGAGAAATGAGCTTTTATTCGAAGTTTTGCTGCAAAAGTTACTTTTATTCGAAGTTTTGCTGCAAAAGTTAGAATGACTAACAAGGCATACTCCATGATAAAAGCGCGCCTTTTTCGGAACGTATCTTTACGCCGATTATAGTGGCAGTCAGCGCAAAGATACGCTTTGATGGACCGCCTCACGCCGCGTTTCTTTCTTCCGTGTCAAGAATGAATTCCGAATTTGATTGTTGATTAAGCATTTATATTTGAATTATACCTCTTAATAATTGACAGATCGAACTATCTATCGATACTATCTTTATTTATAAAGTTTGGTTCCTTTTCGTTTTTACCCGGTTGGCAAGCTCCCCTTGTAAGTTAATCCCTTGTCTAATATAATACAAGGTATTTGATCTTGGTAGAAAACTGCAACCTTTTGCTGAAAAATGACAGTTCAATTAGCCCCACCAATTGTCGTCTTCATATAAAAGGACAGTCTTAGTTGGATTAACAGATAGTCCAACTCTATCACACCATTTAGAGAACTATATGAATTATTGTATTGAAAACTTTATTATTGAAGAAGATATTTTATTATTATTTATTATTGAAGAAGTTTAAAGAATGGACAAAACAAGAATGCAACGGCCTAGAGGGATTCTAATTGAATATGGCTGGATGTTCTAATTGCAACAACCCTGGAACCTTACTTCCAATCACCAGGGAGGAGAACACAGGAACTAAGAAGAAAAGACAACTTTGATGTTCACTGGATGTTCTATATCTTAATTTGCTCATTATATTGTTGTTATGCTTGTTATAGTATTGTTATTTTAATTGTAAAAAAAATACAGTGGATTCCACTTAATTGGGACAGCCACGTAATTAGGTCAAATCTCAAAGAATGGAATCCAAGCTAATGAACTAATACATAATTTAAATGCTTAATTGGGACAGTAGCAGAAAAGGAATTTTCAATTTTTGATATATTTTAGGGATTTTTCGAAATTATGACAATACTACTTACACTAATACTTGTTGTATGCTCTCTTAAAAAATTCCTTATATAAAAATTATAACAATATTTTATTGTACCAGTAATTTTTCAGGTTAAACCTTTCTACAAGACAATACAGACTAACACAATGGAGCAAGTCATTTTTTCGTGTTCTATTACATACACATCATCGACACACTGACACCGCACTAATATAAACATCCATTCTTTAGAAAAATTATAAGTAATTATTATTATTGATAAATAATGCATAACAATACTGTATTTGGCAACACTAGCGTTATGAGAATCAGTTATCTATCGTTGTGAGTCAGGCAAATGTGCGTCTGCTTAAGTGTCTACTATTACTGTACCTAAGATATTCATTTACAGTGTCAATTTTATTTAAAATTTTTAAATCTTTACCAAGGCAATATTCATTTACAGTGTCATTTATTTAAAATTTTTAAATCTTTGCTAAGATGCCAAGAAAGGATTTTACACTTTCGAGTAAAATTGCTTTGCTGGATAAAATTAAAAGTCAGTCATTTAATACAAGCCATTATAGACTTGCTGAAATAAATCAAAATCTACCATAGCACATCTCCTACAACAATAAAATCAACTGTGTAGGAGTGGGCATTATAGAAAGAAATTCCATGAACATCCAAAAGAAAGTGTGATGGAAAGGATCCAGAAGTCAAAGAAGTATTAGATCAATGGTTTTCTATAGTTAGTGGGCGAGGCGTGAATATCAGCGGCCCAGTGTTGAAGACGAAGTCAAAGGAGATTGTAAAAAGCTAATAATTAGGTACCTATTTTAATAAAGCATTAAAATAGGTACCTAATTACATTAGGATACCTATTTTAATAAATCATTAAAATAGGTACCTAATTATTAGAGGTACCTATTTTAATAAAGCATTAAAATAGATACCTAATTATTATTTTTTTTGCCCTACGAATTACATATTTTATTTTAGAATTTATTATTACTTGGTTTAATGATGACAGCTGGACCAAAATGGCTTAGTCCCATACGAATTACATATTTTATTTTAGAATTTATTACTACTTCATTTAATTGGGGCATGAATTATATATTTTATTTTTAGAATTTATTACTACTTCGTTTAATTGGGACAGCCGCTTAATTGATTTAGAATTTATTATTACTTCGTTTAATTGGGATAGCCACTTAATTGGATCAAAATTTGAATTTATCATTACTTCGTTTAATTGGGACAGCCACTTAATTGGGCCAAAATGGCTTAGTCCCAATGTGTCCCATTTAAGTGGAATCCACTGTATTTAATTCAATTTAACTTATTAACATAATCTTTAAATAAGTATCAATAACTATAAACAACTGTAATAGTTTAAGGTTGAGAACAATGTATAATTGTGATAATAAACGAAGTATGTAAATGTAATATTCTTAACAATATTTAAACGTAAATTGTTAAAACATATAACTTTTATTCAAAAATTACCAATTCAGTATAAATGTTCAAATAAAATTATAAAATGATATTACAGATACTCCTCACTTAACGACTGAGTTTCGTTCTCACAACTCTGTTAATGAATTGGTCGGTAAGCGAAAAACTTGGCCTATATTTAAAATATTGGAAATAAATTTCAAATTAAAAATTTATATCTTAATTATGCACAGTATTTTTCTTCAGTTCTTTTGGAACTACAAGTGCAGGGAAATTACAAACAAAAGTTGTAAGCGATGTGTATGAGCAAAAACCAAATATTCCATTAAAAAAAATAGTTTTAAACTCAGATGTAAGTTCGAGCAGTCGTTAAACAGGTAGGTCGTTAAGTGAGGAGTACCTGTACTGTTAAGATATAATTTAATTAACAATATAATAAACTCATTGTATAATCAAAACTTTAACTATAGAGCATTCTACTATAAATTGTATTGTAAACAATTATCCAGATCTTATATGTTAATTAATTGATATTTATTTATTGTTAATCATTCTATATTTATTACTATATAATTATTTTTGCACATTATTATATACAGTTGTGCCTTGCAATTCGTCGTTCTCGCAATTTGACATTTGAGTTTCTCGGGTTGGCGCATGTGCATTCATGGAATTGTGTGATGTCATTTGCTATTTGTCAGTTCTTTTTGGGCTACTTTGGTGTTTGCCTGTGTTATTTGTGTTAATTTTCAATTTCATTTTTCAGAAAGTAAAAAATTGGTAATTATTATTATTTTTTTGAGTGAAAATGTAAGGATGGATTCAAAGAAAACTGACCAGAGGAATAATTCCGAAAAGAAGTACACTTGATTGAGCAAAGAGATGAAGAAAAAAATTATAGATAAAGTGCAGAAAGATATAACAATTAAAATGTAACTCGAGTATGCCATTCCTAGGACAACTGTGGCAATGTTTTGCAACAGAGAGAGAAGATTGTGTGTGATAGGGTGTCTGATGGAAGACTTCATTCCAACATCTAAGGGCTAATAAATTGTGTGTTGTGTATAAAATAGTTTATTTTTTAATTTAGTGTGCTTATACAATAGTAAAACACAAATAATAAAGTAAATAATATAATGTATCTCTCACCTCACCTGTAGGGGAGTGGGATGGGGATCGATAACGAATTAATCTATTTTACATAGACTTATATGGGGAATATTGTCCCGCAATTCGACAGTTTCTCAATTTGACATTACTTCGGTGACAGATTATTGTCGAATTGTGGGACACCACTGTATTATTGTGTATTTGTTATTTACTTATTTATTGCACATTTATTGGTATCTACAGTCAAACCCCAATAAGATGCCACCATCCGTTCGGAAACAATTTTGACTTATTGGTATCTACAGGCAAACCCCGATAAGATGCCACCATCCGTTCGGAAACAATTTTGACGGCTAATCGGGGTTGGCAGTTTATCAAAAACACATGTAGTATAGAAATGAAAATGAACTCTGAATTTATTAAATTTAATAAAATACAGTACATTTATATTTAGCGTTCAAACTTAACATTTCTAAAAACTGTATACTTTATACTTTACAGTAGGATAGGCAACCTCTGGCCTGCAGGCCACATTATTTTATTATATTTTAATACCAGCGCTATGTATACTTACAAAACCATCTCTTTTTTAAATAAATACTATTATTTTCAATAATTTTTGTTTTGGCCTGGGGCCCACCATAAATTTTTCTATACGGCCCCTACAAAAAAAAGGTTGCCCACCCCTGCTTTACAGTAAAGTATATGTATCATATATATAAAGTACTATATAGAAAACATATCCATCTGCTATTCTTATCCTCTACTTTCAGTTCTCTGTAAAACATAATGTATACAGCTTACTGTATAGTATCTTCATTTGCTCAGTAGTAATAAACAATGGAAATGATCCCCAATTTTCTCTTTCTCCGCGATTATCTCTGCAACCGTGCGGCCTACAGAGATAATTTATGTACCAAATTCAAGACATCTCTGCAACCGTGTGGCCTACAGAGATAATTTATGCACCAAATTCATGCCCTGCATCTAATTTCGGATTCCTAAGAACTATTGTTCGCACGAAAAACGGCGAAATGAAAAAAAAATGGCTGGTTCTTACGATTAAATTTTCTACAACCTAGGTGTGAACCAGGCTTAAAGAGACACATGAATAACCGTTAATTCCATCTCTCCCATCTGCTGGTTACAAATGAATCTAGAAAGCTTTTAATATTGTATAAAAAGTACTGATGAACTTCAGGATATATCATCTTACATGCCCCTAGGGGATTAACAAGGACAAATATAATACCAAAAGGTATAGTGGTCTTTACTGGCATATGGCGTCTTATCGGGGTTTGCCTATTCCATTAACATAGGGAAGATCCATTACACCAAATTTTGTCAGATTCAGCTTCTCCAGAACCTATACAGTTGTTTTGTGAGCATGGAGGGGTGGATTTGGATACAGTATTAAACATGGACTATTCTAAAACCTCTACTGTTGTAGGGACAAGGTAGATTGAGGGAACGAGGATGTCTTATTCTTTTGGACAGTTTGTTACTGTCTTTCAGGCAGAAATTTATAGTATTTCTATATTTGTTAAAATCAAACTTGATAGGTGATATCTTAATAAACATATTTACATCTTATCAGATAGTCAAGCTGCATTAAAATCACTTGATAGCTTCTATGTCACCTCAAAGCTTATGAAAGAATACTAGCATCTCATTGTGGATTGGTTACCAGGAATAGGATTCAACATATTTGGTGCCAGAGCATAAAGGGATTGCTGGCAATGAGTTTGCAGATGGATTGTCCCTTTATTGGATCTGAACCTATCCTGGACATCTGGAGATTTGATGCATTTGGGAAAATTTTCAGGGACTGGTTAGCAGCTTGGTATTTCTTTTATTGGAGGTCCATTCCTGAATAAGGCAAGCAAAAGCTCTCACTTTAGATCCTTATTATTATGAAGAATTAAAGAATTGCTTGCACTGAATAAAAATCAAGTAAAGATTGTTAGAGCTCCTTATTTACAGCACTGTCATCTTAGGATCACAGCTTAATTGAGATTATTGATAGTTCCAATTGTAAATGATGTTAGAGAGGAGATGAAAATTTCTTTCATATATTGTATAGATATGTAGCTCTTTCAGGGTTAGAATATGATCATCTAGGATTGCATTTTCCTGCATCAGAAGATTTTTTTATGATCCCATTGAGAAAGATACTGTCTTTTGTAAGTAAGATAGAACTTATTATGGGATAATCCTGGTAGGGATGCTTGGGTATTCTAATTGGAATATTCGTTTGCAGTTATGCTTGAATAAGAAATAGGATCCATAGTAAATGATATTTTATAACTTTTGCACATTTAAATCTTTAAGTTCTATAAAAGAATTTGTTAAAGTATCATTATTTGCTAGCTGTATTCTTAGACAGAAAAGAATTTTTGTAATCATATATAACTATTAATTTGTTGAAAATAAAATTAGTTTCCAATTATCAATCAATAAATTCCATTGGTAATAATTTTATATTTTGATATCCAATCAGCTTGCCACATTAGATAGCCAATAATTTGTCAGATAAACTTTGGGCCATAAATTTTGATAGCATCAGTATTGTTTCTGGCAGATTTTTATGAAATTTTACATATACAAATAATTTGTGATACAAGGATGCCTTCACATTGCTAAATTTCAAAAGTTAATATTATTTTTTATTAAAAATTTTTCAATTTGGATTACTAATCTAAAGATAGGAGTCTTAGTAAAATTGAATTTGTTTATTGAATATATTGCTACAACACATCCTCATTTTTCAATTATTTTTCCCTGTTGTTTAAATTTATTATCTCTTATGCATATAATTTTCTCTTAGATCGTCCATTCTCTCAACATGAGATCATTACATTGCATTTTATCTGTTGCATAGTATATAGCTAATTTTATTTAAGCAACACTGGAACTTTCCGTTACATCTTTTATTCCTATAATATATCTGTGGTTTTAAATAATGATTTCAGCTGTGGAATTTAGTTTTATTGAGTTAGAAAATTACAAATAAAAAAATATTTTATTTGCTGTATTATATATGCTTTGTAAAGTTTGACTGTTATTTATGTATCAAAAAAACATTCTTATGTAATATAAGAAATATTAAGAAAATAAATTTACTAAATATTAGGTCTACCAAAGTTCTGTCCGATAATATCATTTCAAGTTTCAACACATATGAATGTGTTCGTTTGAAACATACATGGTGCCTCTTTTTAGCATTGCATTTCTACATATGTGCTCTTCTAAATTTACTGAAACAATGGTTTCTTCATCTCAGTATAAGTGAGATTTGTTTACATAATTATGGCATTGTATTCTGTATGAATTCCATCAAGGAAGAAATGTACAGAAGCTTGTAGAAATTTGGTGAAAGTTTTTGGTGAAAATATAGTTTCAAAGAGAATATGCAGGAGATGATTCAAAAAACTTGAAGTAGGCAATTTTGATCTTAATGGCAACCATGTTCTGGAAGACCATCTCTGATCAATGACAATATTGTTAGGGCCATTATAAGCAAGATCCTTTTTTGACATCAGAGATTCTGGAAAAGCTCAACTCAACACAACAAACTATTTTGAAAACTTGGATTGATGTATAAATATTCCAAATGGGTGCCTCATGGGTTAAGTGAAAAAAATTTACGTGACCAAGTTGTCATTTGCACATCGCTGCTTGCTTGGAATAAAAACAAATCTTTCTTAAATTGGATGATAATCAGTGATAAAAAGTGGATTACATATGAGAATATTGTGAGAAAAAGAGCATACTGTGAGCCCGTACAGCCATGCCCCTCCATTCAAAACCAAGCTAGAGCATCAATAAGAGAATGTTGTGTATATGGTAAGACATCATAGGACCAGTACACTATGAGCTTCTCAAACCCAAAGAAAGGCTCAATTCAGAAACAAATAGATGATTTAAACAAAGCATTCAAGAAAAAGTGCCCTACGCTGGTCAATAGGAAGTAAATCATACTACACCACAACAATGTCAGGCCACATGCTGTTTGGTGGCTTGCCAGAAAATCTGAGCTAGGCTGGGAAATTCTGTCATATTCACCATACTCTCTGGGACCTAGTACCATCTGGTTATCATCTGTTTCTCTCTCTGCAAAATTTTTTAAAGGGAAAAAAATTCAAAAATGAAGCCGATGTCAACCAAGCATTGCTTTAGTTTTTTGCTTCTACAGAAATGGAATTTATAAATTACCGTTATGCTGGAAAGAGATCTTCAGTAATGATGGAAATTATATTGTTCAGTAAATATTAATAAATGTATTAAAAATGTGTTCTTTTCTTTTCATTCAAAAATGGACAGAACTTTCTGGTAGACCTGATATTATCTTGATGGTTAATTAATGATTGTCTTTTGTGATTTAAAATAATTTTTTCTTTTTTCAGCTAATTATGACTGGTTATTAAGTGAATCTCAGGGTCAAGCTAGTAATTATTTGACTGATCTTATTGCATTTTTGAAAAGTACATTTGAAGCATTTACTAATTTACCAGTAAGTTTCTGATTTATTATTAATGTATAGATATATAAAGTATATGTATGTGTGTATACATAAATACATACATACAAACATAAATACCTACATACATACATGCATGCATGCATGAACTATTCCAAAGACATATTGATGACAATTATGTCTCTACACATTAATAAGAACCACACACACACACACACACACACACACACACACACACACACACACACTTGTATATATAAGTTTATATTTTCTCTGTTTTCATTTTATCTGTAGAATAATCATTTGATATTAGTATTTCAAAAAATTCCAAATTTAATTTCATTTAAATATGAATTATATCATATTATTTGAATATGATTTATATGAATTATAAACAGTCTACAATTTGCTATATTTAATCTATATATCCAATAAACCAGAAATGAATTTAAACATCACAGAAAATAAAACAAGCACTGAAAGCAGAAAAACAATAATTATTAGTTAGGTGGTAATGTTTGAGATCATCATAGAAGACAGAAACATTATTGTCTTTTATTAAAGCAATTGAAAAAAAAATATTGCATCAGAACTATAGACTAGGTAAATACCATATACTTGTGTATAAACCAAAGTTTTTTCTTGGGAAAAAATTTCTGAAGTAGGGGGGTCGACTTATACGTGGGTCAAAAAAATCAACTTTTTTGGCTGGAGAAATTGAAGTAATAAACAAAACCATAACCTGGTCTTCAGGAGTTTATTACCAGAAGTAATAAACTCCTGAAGACCAGGAAGGAAATTTTGCAATAATTCATTTAATACAATAGCAGGTAAAATTTTATCTTGCCCCGAAGCAATTGAGCATGTTGTGCCGCCAACTCAATCTGCATCTATATACTTTAATCAGGTAGGTGATGCTGTGCTACACAATACGACGTGACACGAAAACTCTCAACACTCAATCAAGAATCTTACTTGGGATTCATATTTGGGTGAAAAATAAGATTTATTTTTCATTATTATTAAAAATGTTTTAATCCATTTGCTAGTAATCGATAAATGGCTATTATATTTAACTAAAGTAGATTAAAAGTAACTAAAATAATATTTAAAGTAACAATTTTAAACAGTTTCAATAAAATATTTATTTTGGCAAATGGCATTAATATATTGATAATTAAAAATCAAAGATCACGTAATTTATTGGTTTCAAATCTTTATCGAATTTTAAGTGTTAAAATTGGGTTAGCCTTATACACGGATTTTGCATTTTTACCGATTTTCAAACTCTAAAGTTGGGGGGTTGGCTTATACATGGATCGGCTTATATTCAAGTATATATGATACTTAGTTTTTCTGACTGTGAAATTATTTAATTAACTTATTTGAATCCACTTTTCAAATTGTTAAAATAGTGTGTGGAGCAACATGCCATTTGACTCATAATTGTAATTCACTAATGCATATCCAAATATTATGATCTGTTAAATGATACACTAAATATTTTTATGTTGTTTACATTGCTCACTATTGTTGACTATTGTCAGTACTACAATATTTCCATATATGATGGCTGGATAGCTGAACTTACAGAATATGCAATAATTATTTCAACTATTGTATGTATGTGTATGTGTGTGTGTATATATATATATATATATATATATATATATGCAATAGAACCTTGATATCTCGAATCTCATGGGAACAAAAAAAAAATTCAATATAAAGAGTTTTTGAGATATTAAGGTTCAATTTTAAATAGATTTTTATGTCAATAATACATACTGTAGTGTTTAATACTGTATAAGACACTCTTTTTTTCTATGAAATTAGCATCTAAATACTCCTGCATCTTATAAACCAAAGATTGAAAATATCAAAACCTATCAACAATTAAAAGTGAAACTTAGAAAACAAAACTACTGTATGGCATGTTCAGTATTCTGAGCATGCACAAAAAAGTTTCTGTTCTGGTTATTGGTAGCACATTTACGTTCTTTTATTAAATTTAAATCCTTTGTTTAAACTCTGAAAGTGAGTGAGAGAAAATTTGTAAGTATTTTTAATTTCTCTAGGTCAAAAATTATAAACTAATTATCTTGAAGAAAATACTTCAAGATAACTATTGAAATTACATCGGTTTAATAACAAAAGTGCACAGAAAAATTTTCTTTCCAGATATCAAGGGTTTCGAGATAAAGATGTTCAAGATAACAAGGCTACACTGTATATATATAAAATTGATCAGATACCAAACGTTAATTGTTTGAGCTTTTGCAATCTAATGCATTATTTATTGTAAAACAGTAAATTCAAAACTAGCACAAGATTGCAAGGATCATCATCAGGTCTAATACTAACTTTTACAAGACAAATTTATAAGGCAGATTTTTTTTCTTCCTGTTTATACATGCGTGGTGAAAAAACAGACATATAATACTTCAACGTAGAACTGTAAACACCTATCAATGAGGGTGTCTAATGCACAGTTGATATTTGACTCGGATTTAAATAATCAAAACACATAATAGACTTTTAAAAGGTTCTCAGCCGATATCTAAAAATTGCCATTCAAAACTTACGATCACAAAGTACTCCTATAGCATAAAAGGTTTGAAATATACATAATGTACACACAAAGGACAATAATAAAAAACAAGGAAAAATTATAAAAGTTGATAAAATCATTAAACTGTAAAAAAATTTTTTAATTTTTATATTATTGCATGATGCGCCACTTTTTAAGCATTACATCATATCAATTTTTTTAGTCTTTTTTACAAATTATTTACTGACCACTTTCATGCATTAGAAAGAGAACTTGGGTCATTGTATTGATAATATAATCATCTTTAGATATATCACAATCAGAAATGGATACCTCAATTACTATAATTGAAGCAAATGTCAAAAAATATAGTTTTAAAATCATATATTAAAAAACAAAAAAGCTAGGCCACATATACTATCTGAATATTCACATCAGTTTCTAAACACCAGGAGCAATTTTTGGTGTTGCTGTAATATATTAATTAGGTGAGGATAGATAAGAATCATATAAAAAGGAAAATGATTGGGAAAATAACAGGCCCTACAACTTCTTATATAGCAAAGACAACTATTTATTAAGATGGAAAAAAGAATATAGAGACCAAAGACTGATATAAATAGGACTCTCAAATTTTGTGTGTATTAAAAGAAAATGGAATGTGCCAAAATGATATGCTGTTATACAACTCACAAGAGACTTACCTGGAGAGAATTTTTTTTGAAGTATTTATGGGGTCAGTTGCTTCACCTGCTTTTTTTTATTGCCAATAATCAGATTTCTTCTGATCTGAAGGCTGAATGTAGTTTCTATATGGTGAGAGTTTGTTTCTGTTTTGCAGTCGCCCTCTGCTCTAGTCAATATCTGTTTCCACTCATTGGTGTCTGTTCTTCTTTCAGCAACTGAAAAAATTTAAGAAAATATTTTATTTGCTGAAAATACACACTGTAAAAAGTGCATATTATTATTATTTATTTATTTATTATGAAAAATAACTGTAGTCTATCAAAAAAGTTCATCGTAAGCAAAATCAAAACTTCGAGATCGGATGCCTAACATCTAGAAATCACATTGTACATGTCATCCTAACAGTGTATGACATCATTGTTAGGATGATCCACTTATTTTAAAATATGATCAAAGTTCTGAATACGAACTCAACTCAACTATAGGGAAAACGAAACTTCGAATGGTCTCTTGGGAGCTGTGCAACGTAGACATATTCTAATGGAATTTTTACTGTGATGATATAAACTTTTTTTAGAAAAGAAAACAGTTATTCAATAACAACAATAAAAAGAAAATATTTTTATGTAAGTTATAAAAATTTATTACTATTCGTTAACTTGATATTTTCTAAAGCTACATCATCCTAATGATGATGTCATACACTGACATCAATCTCACTTCGGAGTAAAATTTTACTTTACCCAATGCAATCAAGCATGTCGGGCCGCCAACTCCAACCTGTGTTTGTATAAGTGCATCAGATAGGCAACACTGCACTGTATGATGTGCTGCAATGCCAAAATTCTTGACAATCATCCAGCTAAAGTGATCCAGCGCAGCATGCCTAAATAAGATTCTTGGATTATTGTCGAGAATTTCTGCGTCACATCATATGTAACGTGGTGTCACCTACCTGATTATAGTATATAGATGAGATTGGAGTCAGCAGAGCGATGTGCTCGATTGCTTCGGGGTAAGATAAAATTTTACCTGCTATTGTATTAAATGAATTATTGCAAAATTTCCTTCTCGGTCTTCAAAATAAGTTCAGTAAGTTATAGTTTTGCTTATTACTTTAATTTTTCTTATACAAACACATGTTGGAGTCAGTGGTGTGATGCGCTCGATCACTTCGGGTAAAGTAAAATTTTATCTTTTAAATTGGTATTTTTAGTGGCCAACATTGGAACCGTAATTTTCGGATGACTACTTATGCATAGTCCTTCTGAAACATCACAAGTATATCCTTCAGGACAGCAGTGCACCCCATCGCTACAGCAAACTGCATCAGGATAAGGGCAACATCCTACTTGACCTCCACTCGTTTGACAGCAGGTCTGGCCATCTGGACATTGTTCTTGTCCTCCTGGACATATATTCGATTGCCGAATATTATTTTGAGTATTTTTAGTGGCCAACATTGGAACCGTAATTTTCGGATGACTACTTATGCATAGTCCTTCTGAAACATCACAAGTATATCCTTCAGGACAGCAGTGCACCCCATCGCTACAGCAAACTGCATCAGGATAAGGGCAACATCCTACTTGACCTCCACTCGTTTGACAGCAGGTCTGGCCATCTGGACATTGTTCTTGTCCTCCTGGACATATATTCGATTGCCGAATATTATTTTGAGTATTTTTAGTGGCCAACATTGGAACCGTAATTTTCGGATGACTACTTATGCATAGTCCTTCTGAAACATCACAAGTATATCCTTCAGGACAGCAGTGCACCCCATCGCTACAGCAAACTGCATCAGGATAAGGGCAACATCCTACTTGACCTCCACTCGTTTGACAGCAGGTCTGGCCATCTGGACATTGTTCTTGTCCTCCTGGACATATATTCGATTGCCGAATATTATTTTGAGTATTTTTAGTGGCCAACATTGGAACCGTAATTTTCGGATGACTACTTATGCATAGTCCTTCTGAAACATCACAAGTATATCCTTCAGGACAGCAATGTACCCCATCGCTACAGCAAACTGCATTAGGAATAGGGCAACAACCTTCTTGACCTCCACTCATTGGACAGCAGGTCTCGCCATCTGGACATTGCTGTTTTCCTCCTGGACATACATTCGATTGGTAGAATGACTTGATACTCTTTTGTAAAGGTTCCAACTTAATTGTAAAGTTACGTTTTGACACATCTGGACATTTTACACAAATATTGAACTGAACAACGCAAAGGTATTCGTCCGGACAACAATGCTGAAGATCTGAACAGCAAACTGCATCTTCTAAGGGACAACACGAATATCCTTCGGCAGATGGACAACACGTTTGACCTAAATATATGTAAATCATTTCAGTAGGATATAACTTTAAAAAATTTACAATTGAAATAAACATAAAACTTACCTTCCTCACATTCTTGAACAAGATCAGGACAAACTACTTGACTTTTAGCAAACGTCAATGATAACAACAAAATGAAAGAAATTAAATTCTTCATTTTCTGAAACAAGACACATAAAATAATATTTAAATAACGTCAATGATAACAACAAAATGAAAGAAATTAAATTCTTCATTTTCTGAAACAAGACATACATAAAATAATAATATGTAAAAAGATTTTAAGATATCATATATACAAGTTATTATTTTTAAAAATTTTCTTTTGAAGTATATAAATTCAATATCGTAGAATATAGATTTATATTTCTTTAGGATAAAAAAATATGAAAATTATTTAGCATCGATATATTTAATAAATAAACTATAAAAATATTATAATATAGTATTTAAATAGAATTTAGCAAAAACTATGATGCAAATAATTAATTATAAACAAGAAAAAATATTTTTAGCATATAAAATAATATAAATTAAACATACATGCTATACTTACAATTTTAGAATGATATCTATTACATTTCTTATATTATGAGTTTTATCAGTGTTAAATTAAACATACATGCTATACTTACAATTTTAGAATGATATCTATTACATTTCTTATGAGTTTTATCAGTGTATATATATATAGGTAAATGCAATCTCTTAGTCACAGGTTAACTACGTAATTATATCTCCAAGAAAGAAACCAATACAAATACTTTTGCTTGATAAATAATAAATCGAAACTATTTACAAAATCACTAATTTCCGTTAGATTTCGCGAAATATAATTTTTATATACACTATAAATAAAAAATATTAAATTTTCTTAATTAACAAATCACTTAAATAATAATTTATTTATAACGTTTATCATCTCTGATTGCCATAAATGAACCGAAAATAACATTCGGGAGATAACTAATGAAAGTTTGAATATTTAGCTAATTAATAATAATATGAAGTGACTTTTTTTTTAATTTTTCGCGGTCTGTGAATCGATAACAACTGAATTAAAATTTTCTTAAAAAATAATGTATAATATATTTATTTCTTTTCATTAAAAACAGTTCAGTTTAACTTTCTTGTAAAATTTTTAATAAGGAAACTCTATTATAACGTAAATCACTAGTTATATTTGCTATTAAATTTAAAGAGTCATGATTCATGAACAAGATAGATATTTAATTTTGTAAAATATTGTAAATTGAAAAAAAAAAAAAGATTTTGGTAGTTAATACAGCCTACAGTAAATAAGAGGATATTTTTCAATATCTTGTTGATAATAACATATATTAAAGGTCATATTTCTTTCTTTCAGATAAAGTATAAAGATACTATTCATATTTTCCAAAATTATCATTTTACTGATGCACCTAAAAAAATTTAATCTTGGTACAATTGAAACTAAACTTAATATTTGGTTTCTTATCATACAGATTAGTATATCTTGTTAACAATTTGAGCTCGTGATGTATATAATCTGTCTTTAAGATAAAAGTCAGCTGTTCAATGGAAATTATATATGATTTTTAATATTTAAATTCGAATTAATTTAATGGCTTTAAAGTGGAGAATATTGTAATGATTCGGACAGACGTTTATTTTTCTTCCAATGGAATCCGAAACTACAACGTCACACCACTCGCAGGTGTCAAATATATAACACCAACAAACAATACAATCAGACTTTGTTCGCAGAATTTAAAATAATAATCGTCTAGAAATCATCTTTAAGAATCTAAAAACTAATGAACTGTTGCACGAATATTTTTAATTAATTAAATAATTTGTTATCATTATAATATGTTAATTATCATTTACTTAAATATTTTTATATGGTTATAATTTTATTAATTTTAATAATGATATTGTCGGGTTTGGATTGATTGTAATAAAAAAAA
>AYEL01075894.1:0-13658 GCA_000484575.1 Olivierus martensii | reverse complement strand
ATGCACTTGTTCTCCGGTTCGTCCGTCGGAAAGGATACAAAAATCTTTGGTCCGACACATCTGCTCCTTCCCGTCTTGTAACGTCTCCTACTTGCTTTCGCAACCACCATCGATTGTGCGACAGCGATTGACGAACACAAGTGTCCATAGAATTAACAATAATGCACTTAACGGAGAACCTTGTAACACACCCTTAGATAATTTTATTGGGTTTAGAAACTCATTTTTAAAATTGCATTACGACAAGATAAATAGTTAAAAATCCATTCTTTCAGGCAACTATCAACCACATATTGCGATGATAGTCTATCATAAAGAAATTGGTGATCTAATAAGTCAAAAGCCGATGCTAGGTCTAAATATATAACATAGGTATCTTTCATTTGTTCCATATTCTTTAACAATATTTTCTTAGTCATTAATAAATTAATTATACATGACCGCTGCGGAATCGCATAGTGTTGTTTCATTGATAGTTTATCTTATAAATTTTTTCATAATCATTTTCTCAACAATTTTTAAGAAGGCAGACGAAATTGATATCGGCCGATATGAAGAAGGCAATTTAGGATTCTTCTTTGATTTTAAAACTGATAATATGTACGAAATCAACCATTGATTAGGACAAAAATTTCGGACAATACATTTATTTGTCATAAAAAGAATCACATCGACTACTTCAATTGGAATGTTTTTATAAAAAATTATCGGTATTTTAACAGGTCCAGGTTGCGTATTATTAATGCTTTTCAAGCATTAATAAATGCTTGAAAAATGCTTAATAAATGCTGAAAAAATGCTTTTCAAGCATTTCAACAATTCAATCCTCAAATCCATCTCCAAATGTCCTATCTATTACGGAATCAGGTATCACATTTTTATGATCCATACCAACAACATTCTTAATGCTGTTATTTCCAAATTTCCTCTTCAAATTATTATAAATATCAATTTTAACTTCATTAGTTAAAAAATCATTCGTACGTCTCATCCTTTTTTCTCGTAAAATTTGGTAGAAATTTATTCGAGTGTAATTTAAACCTGGGTAATTTGTTTAAAAAATTTCGTTTTGCACATTTTAACTGGGCAACTACTAATCTATCATATTTTCTAAAATTTTCAAGGTCATCCATTATACGATATTTAATCCAACGATTATAAAATTTTTTACGTACATTTTTTAGTCTACGAATATTCTTTGTCAGCCAGGGTGAATTATCATTTCTCAAATTTTTAATAAGTACAAACATTTTTATTGCTTCGTAAAACTTTTCATATATCATATCGAATTTGCCTTGTAAATCATCATCAGAAGAATAAATCAGTGACCAATCTTGCAAACATAAAAACACTTTTATATCATTCCAATTTGACTTTCTCCAATTATATCGTAAACTACTAATAACTTTATTTGATTTATGGTTATTCCTCTCTTCTTTTTTACCATTAAAAGAAAACATCACAGATACATGATCAGAAGGAAAAGAAAACGAAGTAATCCTAACAGGTATAGGATTTATTTCAGATAGATTTGTAAACTGATTATAATCACCATCAATATACACGTTAATTGACATTAAGTTACGAAAAAAAATCAAATCAAGAAAGTTGTTCATTCTTGTCGGTTTAGTAATAGCTTGTTTCAATTGAAAATAATCCACTATATCAGTGATAAAAACCGACTCAAATTTATTTAACTTAAAATAACATAGGATTGGTTTATCCCATCGTAGATTACTAAGATTAAAATCACCTACTAATATTAAAACATATTTAGGGTACGAAGATATAAAATTCCTTGTCTGATTGTAATTTATTAATAATATCTATATTATTAGAATTAATTAATAATGATGGCGGAAAATAAATTAAACAGAAACATAGTCGATGTTCTTTAGACATCACTACCATAAATAATTCATGAATGATTTCCAAAATTATTATACCTTGACAGCATCATTATTCCTCCACCTTTAGAATTGTCACGGCATCTCATGAACATATAATAATCCATTTTCGAAATATATCCTTTTATGTCGACACAATCGGATGTGTCTAGCCAGGTCTCAGTTAAAAATATAAAGTCAAAATCAAGATTAATCAAAATATCTAAGTATTTTAATTTATTTCTCAATGATCTGATATTTTGATGATAACATCGTATACTTTCATTATCATCTCTAGTCATATTCTATAGTTGCTATGATAACGGCACCAAGATTAATCAAAATATCTAAGTATTTTAATTTATTTCTCAATGATCTGATATTTTGATAATAACATCGTATACTTTCATTATTATCTCTAGTCATATTCTGTAGTTGCTATGATAACGGCACTGTATTTGAGTTATAATAATATTTTTGCCTATTCAATAGAGGACTATTTTTTTTTTTTTATAAACCTTTACCAACAATTCGTTAGGCCAAACAGAACTATTTATAAAATTATCAATTTTTCCTTTCTCCAAAAGAATAGAAAAAGAAGCGTACGTACTATATCTAGTTCTCAATTTAGAAATCGGCGGATCTATGTTAAAATAAATGACGAAAATTCCTCTACTGAGGTATTTGGATTTAATCTACTTACAAATACTTTAAGTAACGGGTTGTTTATTCATTAGACGTAAAATTGGAGCCTCTCCTACGGAACTCCTAGTATTGTTACATTGAACTGATAACTTTACTTCCTCGTCCAGGCGGTTTTCAACCCGTTTGTTTATAATAAAATGATGACAGTCGGGGTAGAAAGGAAGTTAACTGTCGTTTCGTTGATTTCAAAGTTTGCAAAGTTTGTTAAAATTAAAGTTTAAATGATATAATAATTTGACAAAAAAATAGCATAAGTCGATTTACAAAAATGATGACAGTCGGGGTAGAAAGGAAGTTAACTGTCGTTTCGTTGATTTCAAAGTTTTCAAAGTTTGCAAAGTTTGTTAAAATTACAAAGTTTAAATGATATAATAATTTGATAAAATAATAGCATAAGTCGATTTACATGTTTAATTATACAATTATTAGAATAATAATAAAATCGAATATCGTAATTATTACAAAAATATATATGATTATTACAAAAGGAATATAAAAATATGGTGAGTCCTCCGGGACCTCACAAAATTGTTTATTTTGTTACTTTTTTTTTTTTCATTTTGCTTAAATAATTTTTGCATGTGGTACTATGTTAGCTATTTTGAATAATAAAAGTTTTGGTTATGATTATTGATTAATTTATCAGTAAACAAACCAATAGATCTTTGGAACAAACAAAAGGTGCGCCATCTCTCCCGTTTTTACCCTAACTATCAATATTGTTAAATCATAAAAACAAAAAAACAAATAAAATCAGAACAAAAACATTTAAACAATTTTAACATGAATAATATTTTCAGTTAATATCCAAATAATCATCTGTTCCAAAGTATATAATTTTGTTTTGTAAATAATGGTTTTATTTTATTGTTTATTTGATAATTGCATATTTTATGAATTCCTATTTATATATGAATTTATAAACTAATTCGCAGAAGTAATTTGTTAATATTTTTACAAATAAATCTATAATAATTGTGTAAAATTTGCCAAAATTATATCATCTACAATGATAACAAGAGATATCTATCCATCTATCTGCAGCAGCAGCATAAATTCTCTCAAACAAGTGGAATCTTGAATATTCGGAAGTACCTTCAGGATATGTGGGAACTGCAATGCTAAACCTGCGATTAAGATGAAATGGCTTGTTTAACGAATTTTGGATGTAATTGGGTCTTTCAATAATTGGGAAAAGTTTGAGATTGGAATAATATTTAATAATATTCCAAAATCAACAAATAATTTTAATACTGTTGCTTTTCCAAAAGTAATGAAATTAAATCTCTATTTTATTAAAGCTTATATTTATAACAAACAGTTATGGAAAAATTAATAGCATACTTTCCGAACGTGTCCTTTATTTTTGAACAATTAAAGATAAAGAATTAAAATATAAATCATCAAAATCAAGTTCAATAGTATAATCTATATATTGACTATTAAAAAAATCTATTTAATAATTGGAGAGGTAACCAGACTGTAGAAGACAAGGGATCAACGGCTGGACCTGGATCCTCCATATAAATTTTCCAAAGTATGGGCACCTGGCTAGATCTCCTGGGAAAATTTATTCGGTAGTTCGGTCTCAGTCAACAAATCTGTTTTTTACAAAATCCTGATGATCATATTCCTACGGCAAGGCTGTTTTACCCAGCCACTTAATGATAAATGTTAGGAAATGGTATCATCTGTTAACAGAAAATACCTTGCCGACTGAATTTTGAATAGAAATAATCTCATGAAAATTCAATAAGGATATTCTGAGAGAGTATCTCAGAAATATGAATGTCAGCCATTTTTAAATTATTGACAATATATAGGATTCAACTGGCTATACACTCTTGGTTTTAGTCACCAATAAGATATTTTCAATTTAGTCGAGAAAATCTAAAGATTTTACGGAGCAGTCAATAATAACTTCAGAATTGAATCTATCTTGGTTTCAATACTATTTCATGGTCTTGCTATATATTCTTCTAATTAATCCACTATCCACTTTAATATTATAAAAATTGGCGATAAAGAATTTTATTTTATTTTTTTTTTACAAATCTCTTTTTGAAGAAGGTTTTTGAATGAGAAAATGAAAATCTTGAACGAATTGCATTATTTCTTAATTTTCTATACTTCACTATCCATTCGAATTTTCTTTCCACATTAAATCACCAAAGTATATTTCAGAAAGAACAAAGCTATCAGTAGAATATCTTCTTTACACTTAATTTCTAAAATCCAAACTTCTTTGCTATAAGATACTTTAAGATTTTTTTTCATGGAAAACACATCACATCTATTTTTAAAACCAAAACTGTATAAATCATTCATTTCTGCAATTATTGAATAGAAGCGAAACTAAATAAGTTTCGTATTCAACATGTTTGATTTAGTTTAGAAAACGTGGTTGATTCTATCACAGATATTAGCTAGCCTATGGTGGTCTCTGAAATGTCCAGGGCTAAAAATATCCCTTATGTGATAAGTAAATTGGAATGAGTTATTACACATATTGGCTTAATTTTAATCTATTGTTAGGAAATATTAAGTTCACAGCAGAAACAAACTTGTATATTATCTTATCAGTGACTCATTCAATGGTTCTATATATGAAAAAATATTTTTGAAAATTTAATAAAACTGAGAAATTACACTAAAAGTTATTAATATAATGTCAAATCTAGAGGGGTATTCTATATTCAAGCTCTATGAAGAACTCGGAACATACAGTTTTCCGATTTTCTAAAGTCAAAAATTTTATCATATATCTATATGACCAAACAAGAAACAAATATCTCTTAGCCACTATTTATTAAAGGTATATTCATCAATCATAAAAATATTAAATTTTCAGAATATTTGCAAGAAAAAATATAATTTACCTGATAACGCTATTAATGCAAAACCTGCAGAAGAATTATCAAATTGTCAAGATAACTTGTTTTAAAATTTAACAAAAAGCACAAGATGTTATACTAAAAATATTTTCAAAGAATAAGAGTTTCAGCTTCAACGACCGGCTTCAATACAAGTTGTTAATAACGATGTTACAATCACAATACGGTTTTAATAGCCTCACCCACTTTTGATGGAATATTAAGCTGCCATCTATTGAGTGATTGCGAGTAAATATTTGTCGAATCCCATCAATAAAATATTATTCATATGAATTAAAGTTTTTATTGATCATCTGCCTGAACCAAAAATATAAACATGGTGGATAATTTATTGACAAAATAGAAATGATTTATATTTAGATTATGACTTACTATAAGGAAACGAAATCCTGATATTTATAAAAGTGCAATCACATTTTAAAACAAATTTATGGATGTTTTCTGCAATATAAAAGTTGAGAGAAAAACCATTGGAAATCTTTATAAATCGGCCAATCCGGTCGACTTATAAAGGTTTAAAATGGTTTTTCCAATAGTGATGTAAACACTTCTGTTAGATTAGATTGATTAGGCCGCCATATTGCACGACAGATATTCTGTGTATGGCGGCAGCCACTTATGAAGCCCATCATAGGCTGGTCAATACCCATAATGAAATCAACCGGATGGTTGAAGGATGGGGATCAACGGGCCAGGCTCGGATCCCTTCTGAAAACTGGAGGTGTGGGACCCGAATTTGAACCTGGATCCTTCAGAGTGGTAAACAACAGCTTTACCACACGGCCATCCGGCCGAAGGAAACACTTCGGCTTTCCATTCTGGAGGACCCCTGGTTCGAGTCTCGGCTCACATATAAATGTTTATCATGGCGTCGGTTCTGTTCTGTCGGGAAAAAATGAGTATGTTTATATCATCTCAATCTATTATTGATATTGTATCCAGTAGATGTTTTTTTACTTTACGACTCGAAAATTTATTTAGCATCATAAAATATAAGCAATCAAAACAACTGAAAACATCCAATCCATTGTGAATTATTTTCGCGAAATTGTATCAGATGTTTTGAATATTTTGATTGTCATCAAAATATTCAAAACATCTGTTCAATTTCGCGAAAATAATTTAATGAAACATATTGTCCATAAGTTTTTAGTTTTTAGATTAAAAATTGTTAATAAAATTTGTGACTAATAAAAAGGAAAGCAATAACTCTGTTTCCATGTATAACATTAGTATTAGTTTTTATTACTTATATTTCATTAAATATATTGCTTTTTTGTACTTTTGTAAATAAAATCCGTTGTTTTATATTCATATTTAATATTTATAAATAGGCTATTGTATATATAAGATAGTTTATTAACAATAAAAATTACATGAAAAATTTTTTATACTAAGTATTGCCGATTTAAAGCGATTATAATAGTTTGGGGTCGTAAGATTTAATCAGAAATAAGGTGGAGAGAGGCAGAAGAAGTGTTATAATGCAGCGCTAATAATCCGTTGTTTTATATTCATATTTAATATTTATAAATAGGCTATTGTATATATAAGATTGTTTATTAACAATAAAAATTACACGAAAAGTTTTATATACTATGTATTGCCGATTTAAAGCGATTATAATAGTTTGTGGTCGTAAGTTTTAATCAGGAATAAGATGGAGAGAGGCAGAAGAAGTGTTATAATGCAGCGCTACTCAAAATGGTTGTCAGAAAGACTGCCATTTTTTCAAAATCATAACAGTATTGCACTATAATTTTACAATTCATAGACGTTGTGTAAATAAAGTATATAGCCTGGTGGTCAAATTGCGACTCGCGAGCCACATGCAGCTTTTTGGTATCTTCAATGTGGCTCTCTATACCATGAAAGCCAATAGTTAATACCTACTTAATAAAAAAAAATAATATATTTGTAATTTGTTCATTTATTGTAAAAAGTAGTATGCATCTATACTGTGAGGATCGAGAAATCCCCCTTATAGTCGAAGAATGTGATGACGATGTCGAAATAAAATAACAGGATGTAATCGATATCATTATTTTTCTTTTCGAGGTAATAAATTGTAGATGGTTTATCCAGATGTCAACGCAAAATCTAAAAGTTGACACCTGAGTCATCTGGACGTGATGTAAGACAGGATGTAATCGATATCATTATTTTTCTTTTCGAGGTAATAAATTGTAGATGGTTTATCGAGATGTCAACGCAAAGTCTAAAAGTTGATACCTGAGTCATCTGGACGTGATGTAAAATAGAATCGTCCCTGGGAAAGTATGATTGTTCCCGGGAAAGGTGAGAAAGGAGTCGAACATATAAAAGAGCAAGAATCATTTAGATCGAGTTTTTTTGCTTTTGCCAGTTGCTTTTGGTTCGAAGTCTTGTTGTCTGGTTGTTGCTTTCCGTTCTCCATTTCATCGAACGTCTCGTCCAGTCTCCGATTTGTGACGTTTCTGCGTGTCATCATTGTTATCATATACTGTATTTGAAAATCGAAAGTTGATAAGTGCTGCTGGTACCTACATACTTGGACGAAAGACTATTAAGAGAAAAGAGACTAAAGACTATTTACAATATATATAACAGTGCTGTCCAATTATAATGAGCCCAAGGGCCATAGAGGTGTTTACTAGAGATATGGAGGGCCGCAGTTACAAAAAAGAGAAGGGGCTTTGGTACTTGGTACGCTATTGTCTCAACAAACGGAATGCATAAATATAACAATTTTGGAAACCAATTTTATTTCCAGATTGACAAGCCTTATTACAAAATTATGTTTACCAGATTGCATCCAATAAACAATTTAATAAAAAGTTATAAAATATAAACAGTTAAAAAATATAAAAATAGTATGCATGTAGTAGTAGTAGTAGGTAGTAGTAGTAGTAGTAGTAGTAGTAGTAGTAGTAGTAGTAGTACAACAGGGGCCTGTTTCAGCCCAAGCACTGCGACCAACATTGGTCTATTGTGTACCCCCAATCAAATCATCCTATTACCAGATTGCATCCAATAAACAATTTAATAAAAAGTTATAAAATATTAACAGTTAAAATATATAAAAATAGTATGCATGTAGTAGTAGTTGTAGTAGTAGTATAGGGAGGGGCCTGTTTCAGCCCAAGCACTGCGACCAACATTGGTCTATTGTGTACCCCCAATCAAATCATCCTAGAAGAAGGCCTGTCTTACGAACAAACGACAGTATATTCTTCAATGCGTTTGTTTTAATTTAATCATATGTTATTAAAGGTGTTTTCTCAGCTGCTAATAGTGCTGTTATCATTGTTAAAGATTGTGAAAGAGTTTAAGCAGTTTTTTGGTTCAATAATAACTATTGAATAATTGTTTTCTTTTTTAAAAAAAATTCATATTTAAGTATCACAGTAAAAATTCCATTGGAATACGTCTATGTCACATGGCTTCCAAGAGACCGTTCGAAGTTCATTTTCTGTTACATTGTATTTTGTCTAATTGAGTTCAGTTGTTATCGTATTCAAATCTTTGAACATATTTTAAAATGAGTGGATCGATGATATAATGATGACATCATACACTGTTAGGATGATGGTGCAAAGTGATTTCTAGACATTAAGTGTGCGATTTTGAAGTTTTGAATTTGCTTATGATGAACTTTCTTGATAGACTAAAGTTATTTACAGAGATTTTAAATAATAATTATTTTTTTCGTTATTTTAAAAATTATTTCAGTTATTTTTTAATCTATTTTAATTAAATCATGGATGAGTTAAATATAATAAGCATTTATGGATTACTAGCGAATGGATTAAAATATTAATTTATAGTAATGAAAAATAAATCTATTTTTCACTTAAAAATGAATCCTAGGTAAGATTCTCGATCGATTGTCGAATTTTCGCGTCACATCGTATCAGGCAGCGCGGCGTCGCCTATTTGATTACAGTATATAGATGTAGGTTGGAGTTGGCGGCACGACATGCTGATTGCTTTGGGATAAGATAAAATTTTACCTGGTATTATATTAAATGAATTTTTAATAATAATTTTTAAATCAATGCTATGATGCCACTATTTGTTGAGTTAATAATTAATTAATTTTTAAATTTTGGCTAAGATGGTACATCTAGTAAGTAATAATTATGCTATAATTTAAACTAATTTAACTTTTAAAATTACAGTTTAATTCTAAATTATTACATTAAGAGTTAATTTGATTTAGAACAGTGCTGTTGAATTATAATGAACCGGAGAGCTATAGTCATGTTTCCTAGAGATATGTAGGACCACAGTTACCAAAAAGGGGGAGGGGCTTTGGTACTCGATATGCTATTGTCTCAACAAATGGAACACATAAATATAACACTTTCTGGAAACAAATTTTATTTCCAGATTAACAAACTTTATTATAAAATTATATTTACCAGATTGCATCCAATAAACATGTTAACAAAAAGTTATAAAATATAAACAGTTAAAAAATATAAAAAAGTATTATGTACCTATTTAATGTGATAAAATGAGGGTGGGCAGCAGCATTTACAAGGGCTGCATATTTACATCCATTCTTGTTGTAGCTATCCACAGAATGAAAGAAGAATCTCCAAGGCAGGTTCTGAATTGATTCTTAACTATCTTCATCTTCAAAAATGCACTTTCACCCAAATAAATACTACCAAACATTGATATTACTTTCCAACCAAAATTACAAAAGTTAGGAAAATGTTTGTTAAACAAAGCAGTTTACCCTTGTGATTTGTTATGAAAAATCATTTTCCTACTGCTAGGGTAATATACTTGATTTTCATTTTCTATTTTACGTTTTTTCTCACTCATTTCACAAATGCAACAAACTCATGGTAAAATAAAAATAAAATTAAATTAAAACGTAAAATAAAATTAAATTAAACAGTAAAATAAAATTAAAACAGAATCTCACAACAATGGTCACACAATCACTGAAATGGTGAGTGTTTGAAACCAAACACTCACCATTCATAGTCACAATTCAAAACTTTAAACTGAAATAACTAAAACAAAAATTGATGTGATTGAAAGTCTTATAAAAATATCATGTCATCGATAACTTGTTGATCACTAAATAATTACTAATAATTAATAAAAATTGAGCTAATATAATTCAATTTTAGGATTCTTTTTATAAATCTCTTTAAGATAGTAATAAATAGAGTTGAAAAAAACATTAAAAAGTAATATTATATCACAAATTGTGAAAGCCTCGTGGGCCGCACTTTTGGACAGCCCTGATTTAGAATATTTGGTTTGTAGTTATTTCCATAATTAGATTGCTTTATAAGATATCTCATCCATCACTTAATACAATTACTAAGGCTCTTTATATATGTTATAATTAATAGGTATATTTATTTGTAATCTATATACTTTTATTATTTATAATTTTACGTATTTTAATATTACTTTGATCTATGTACATCCATGTTAAATTTAAAAAATTTTTAAATATTTAAATTTTGATTGTACTTTGAGTGTTCCATAATTCTTATGCTATTCTAGTCACTGACAATGGATTAAAAAAAAGCACTTTATATATTATTCCATGATTTAATGTTTATTTATGTAATATAGTTTTTGAAGCAGTTTATTTATAATTACAGAAACCTAGTTTTTGTTAATTTCATTATTTTAAGTGTCTAAAGAAGTGTTATTCAAATGGCAGTTTAAAATAGTAAAATAATATCAAAATCAACATCTGTAGAGAAAGTTTTGTGCTGCAGATGGAATGGAAATGCAGCCAATCAACACCAATTGCCAAAAGCAGAGATCATTGTCCAGACTTCTCAATTCATCAGTTTATTATACAGGTACAAGAATAAAATATTCCTGAAAATATTAGTAAATTTAAATCTCATAAATTGAGGTCTAAATTGACATCAACTTCCATTAGAAAAATTATAATGTACAGGTATTTCCGAGCCCAAAAAATGTCAACCATTTTTCATTGAAATATGTTGAAATACTGTCTAATTATATAAATTATGACAAAATAATGCTTATAATTAGCATTAATTATTAAAAACAATATAATGACAATAATAAATATAATGACAATAATAAATATAATGACAATAATAAATATAATGAATATAATGATTTTTCTTAACAAAACATCTAGTCAAAAAAATTAATTGTCAATGTGAAAACATCATAAATTCATTCACTTCCATTTGTATGGATTGACATCCTGTCATTTATTATCTTGAGTATTCAGGTTCAATTTTAGGTCCTATATCTACATATACATTTAGAGAAATCTGAGTCCAGCTTATCAATCCCTATTCATTGACAATTGTTAAAGTGATAAGTGATTGCTTTATTACATGGCCATCTTGGCCATGTAATAAAGCAATCACTTATCACTTTGACATTTTAACGTATTTTAATTTTACATACTTTAATATTACTTAATAAAGCAATCACTTACCACTTTGGCAATTGGGTTCAGTTCTAGATCCCACACTTCAGATTTTTGAGAGGAGTTCTGACCCAGCTTGTTGAACATCCTTCAACCTTACAGTTGATCCTATCAGCAGTGTGGGTGACCTATGATTGACAATAGAATTCTTCGTCACTTAGTAATTGCTGGTTGGAAAGTAACATAAAGTGGCTCTCTGTAATGACAGTGCTGTTTACTAGTATTTGTTTTTTTTTGCTAACAGATTATGCTAATTACCTAATATAACAATCTTGACATATGCCATTTTTGCAGAGGGATTGATCAGATTGTAGAGGACAGAAATCAGTAGGCCAGGTATGGACTCCATTAATTAAATTTTGAAAATTTTTCAATTCTTGGATCCCAGGAATTGAATCCAGGTCTTCTATAGTAAAAAGCTGAAGTATTTCCATGTGCCAATCTGGCTGACACTAGTCTTTAGTTAGAAAGGTATATAAAAACTGGAAAGAAAGATAAAAAGTGTATCCAAAAGTCAATGTCTATCAGTCAATGCTGTGTATGTCTATAAAGTTCATAAAATATTCTTTACAAGAAAATATTAACCATAATAATTCAGTACAAGCATTAATTAAAAACAAATGAAATAATATGGCATGACAGGTTTCCAGAGACAGCTCATGGCTTGAAATCATGGGGTGCTACAACTTTCAAAATATACATACAAACTGTAAATACAGTGTATACGTGTTTGGATAAAATATCAAAATTATGGTAAAAATTATAAAAAAATTAAACATGAAAAAATATTGTTGATTATTGATAAAATTACACAGTTTGGTATAATTCAAAATTAATTAAAAATAAAATATATTCTTCTTGTTTTATTTAATGAAAAAATATTGTGTATTATTGATAATTGTCAATAACTCCAATAATGTTCTAAAATAAAAACTATAACAGATGTTATATGTTTAATTGTAATGTCCAAATATTTACAGAGATGGAATAAAAACAATAATCACTGCATCACTATTGGTGCAACATGCATATAAAGAACAGTGGAACTGTGTGATAAACAGTGCCACATTACGCTAATAACTCACATGTCATTATGATGTGCATATGCTTGCACGAGTAGCAATATGGCACTGTGGTAAACACGGTGCTGCTAGTGTCCTTTCACCCTCCTAAATCCTACAAGATGGAATTTTATTATTTTTTTTCCAAATAAGAGAATTATATAGTATTGTTGATGATAAAATGAAATAATACAAGCAAATATAAATAAATTAATAAATATATTTATATAGCAAGAAAAATTGGGGTGCTGCAGTTCTGCAGTATTTATGAATAAGCCATCCCTGTATGTTTCATCAAAAAACAAAAAAAACATAACATAAAAGCAAATGAATTCAAAGAAAATGTCATTTCATAATGTTCATAGAAAACTAAACATTAGACATATTAAATCTTTAAACTGCTTCTACTTAAATTCAAATAAAAATTCTACTCAGCAAGCACTTTTTTGCAGTGTAGACTAATTTATTAACTTGTAACTAACGTTTTTGGCATATAGCCATCATCAGGTTACACAATATTTATAATGCTCATATTTATTAGCAATTCTTAAAATCTTATAGAAAGTTTTCCAATTTTTAGCTGCCTATGTATAAGCCAATTCCTTTTATAAGAATTTTTACTTTACAAAAGTTTTTGGCTTATATATGAGGTATATTTGGTATATTATATTATAATTAT
>AYEL01075893.1:0-17601 GCA_000484575.1 Olivierus martensii | reverse complement strand
ATTTGATATATTGTATATTAATTATATGATATAATTATATATAAATATTTTAAACAAAAAATTTTACAATATTGATGATGATTATTTCATTTTTATAATTTTTTTAATGACATATACAAATATCTGTCATTTTCTAACATGACATTATGGTAACTGGTTCTTCAACAGTAGATTTTCATTGCCAAGTTATTATATAAATCAGAAATATTTCATTGCTAGTTTATTATTTACACCTCAAAATTCTCATTAAACAATTTGCATTTAATGTTAAATTAGTAACTAATTATCCAATCTGTAAATTAGTTGATAATTTAAAAGTTAAGTGCCCAGTATTTTATCCATTGCATAGTTAATGCCTATACTTAATCCACTATATTCAACATTATTTATATTTGGTACATCACTTCTAAAATTTTTATATTTTTTGAATCATATTGTACAATTTAATTCAATATAAACAATTCAGCTCAATTTCAAAAGTGGAAAAATATACTTTATTAAAACTGAAGATCTTTCTGCTTTACTAAGCTATCTTATATTAAATAAACATAATTAATTTAAAATTTTACAAAATAAATAATTAATTTTATTAATTTTATAAATATAACCCGTAGAATAAGAGATGAATATGAATTTTTATAAAAATAAAATCAAATTATTGGCAAACTGAAACTCGTTTAGAACTTTATCAATCAGTTTAATTAAAAAACATTCATAAATAATTAAACCGCAATAAATGTTTACATAGTTGTAACATCTTGTTGTATTAAAATATAAATTTTTTATTTAACTAAATTAATTTTTCAAAAACCTGTCAAACATGTACTGTTTAATTATCATTAACAACATATCTTTTGCTATTATGTATCTGATAACAAAAGCTAGTCAAGAATCATCTATTACGACAAACACTAAATGAGTTGGCATTTAGTGAATTAGTCATACAAATAATATGTCATTTGCATCTGGACAAAAATTCCTGATAAAGAATGACATGCAATAGAAGAAATGCCAAATAATCAACTCTTATTCACTATACTACTTCTACATTTATTTATTTAAACAATTTTTTATTTAAATGGTTTCCAAATTAAGCAAAAATTTCTTAATAAAATTGTCGACAGGAAATTCCTAAACTTTGACAATAAACACAGAAATATGAAAGATGTGTATGTGAGTAAGAAATTTTTATTTAGAATAAATCTGTTTCTAATAATAGCGCAAGAAAGATAGTGCATATATAAATATATAGCCATGCTCTGGAGTCATGCATCATTCTCTTTCTCTGATGACTCAACATTGAAAGACTTACAAACATTTTTGCTTTATTTTTCAGACATAGAATATATATATATATATACAGTATATATCAATAGAAAGACGCTTGTTGGGATTTACATTTTCAAAAAAATTGTAAGAATATCTTTATTTATAGAACTCCAACTAAGTTTTATTATACTCACGAAAGGATTTTTAAATATATTTAATAAATAATGCAAGATTTTGATAAAGAAGCGTGACACGAAATAATTTTCATAATTAATGCATCATTATGTATATAAATTTTTAATAAGATTTAACAGAGTGATAGAACAAAGCAGTTTAATGGATTTGCTAAATTATTTTCTAATCACTTTTGCATTTTGAAAGCGAGATAACAGGAACATTAAGGACATTGAATACAAATTCCTTATTGAGGAAGAGAAATTGCTGTTTGGAACATAGATGCAATTGTAAAGAATCGCTACTTGAACATACAAACATATTTATTAGCTACTCATCCTTTTCCTCTATGGCTATCATTTCCCTAAAACTCTTCAGTGCACAAAGAGGATTTACAGGATTAAAATGGCATGAACGTTAACAATGCCAAGAAATTATAACTTAACGGAGATAGAACAACGTATGGAATCTTAATTAAAATATGAATAAATTCAGAAAGTAATAATAACGTGAGAAAGTAATATTGAAAAGAAACAACTATTATTGAAAAATACATTATTAAATTTGAACAAAAGATTTCCGTACTTGATAGAAAAATAATTAAACATGGCCAAGTTAATAAGTTGTAATGATAATTCTCTGTGAGCAAAATATTAAAGACTAAGAAAATAATATAGTTATTCAGTAAAATTGAAGTAAACACATTCTTCTATAAAACAATGGATAATTTTCTTAATCCTTTACTATTAGGGAAGAGTTAATGATAACTTTTTAGAACGAAACACAATTATCAGCATGATAAAATTAAATTTTTATCAACTGATAAACTATTCACAGATGATTGCTCCTAATCTTTAAAAGTATTACCAATGATAAAAAGTAACTAATAGCAAAAAAGCATTGCGGTGTCTGTAAACGGTGTTAATCTTATTTAAAATTCATTTACTGTTAACCCAAGAAGACACGCAAAGTAATTTTCTCAACGTTTCACTCTTGCAATAGCTTCTTTTGCTAACTTTACGCATTGTTAGATTTACGGCAAACAGTTTGTGCCTCGGTGTGACACTAAAACATTTAGTTTACATGATTCATTCCACTCTCGACACAATTTAGGCGAGGTTAGCTTCCTCTTAGTGATGGACATCCTGAGAAGTTTATCATCACAGGTTATGAACTTCCTTGATGACCATTAAGTTGACAATCTAGGAGAGAACTTGAGAGAACATATTTTTAAACTCTTCTGCGGAACAACTTGATTGATTACAGTTCACACCACAACTGTTTCTTGAGTTGAATAAGCAACATTATTCGCAGTAATTATAATATTGATTTTTCTGTGTCGTGTTACGCTCTTATTGCAATTCTTCAAAAATTCCAGTTTATCCAACCGAAAGAGCAATTTATAACAGGAAATCTTTTAGCATGTTGAACAAAATTATATATTTAAATTCAAAAACTAATTAATATAATTAATTTTTACTAATCATAATCAGCAATATACAGTTCCTTCATTGCATGTTTTATCTAAATGTGAAAACATTTATGATTTGTTGCTCGCTACAACTGAACTCCTTACATTGAGATGATGCAATAGATAAAGAAGAAAAAAGAAAACATATCTGATATTTTTATTTTTTCTAGCAATTTCTCTTTGATATATTGTTTGTCTGAAATCATATTTCTATCAAACTAGTCACTAACTTAATTTTAGAAAGATTTTTCTAAGAATAAACACAATATTAAAATAATAAAATTTTGCACAGATTCATAAAAGTTCACGACTATAAATGCAATTTAACTGTAGAAAAATCATTAAATATTATTATACAACTATTCTTGCAAATATACTATTAAATTATAAAGTTAATAATAATAAATTATAAATAAATTAGAAATATGTAGACAGGAGATCGATAAGACGAAAAATAAATTTCGTCCATAAATCTAAATAAAAATTTTATATATGTAAAAATAAATTTATATTGACCTTCTAAAATTATAAAAGATTAGGCAAAAGCAGGAGGATAAGTAATATGTATGCATTAATGCTATTTATTTTCATTTAAATTCTATTCGTGAGACTTACAACCATGGATAAAATTACTAAAATTGATCTGCGTATCTCAAATATCATATTTTGTTATAACGAAGTTATATATTACAAAGTTTTAATGAATAAACTGATCGATACTTGATGAAGTTTAATCGAAAATATATAAAAATTTTATAAATTTAATTAGTCTTTTATTAAAAATAAAATTTTGTATTTCGTTTAAAAATCGATATATTTGTAAAATGGTTAAAAGATTAATAAACAAACATGACATTACGTATTTAACAATACGATGACCTCTGGCTATTTGGATTCTTCTGCTTAATTTATAACATTATACTGAATTAATCTTTAATGTTTTAAAAGCTTATACAACATCTTCTAATTATCGACTGTATAATGCACTATAATTGTTAACAATGTATAATATTTTATACGAGTTTGGTTTTTATTAATGAACAAATATCAATACAACGAAGTGTGAAATTAAACTGCATTAAAGTGGAAAGTAAACTTTAAATGCATAAGTTTTAATTGAATAATATAAATTTTTAATTTAAATTATTTTATAAAAGGTAAATAAACAAAATCCTTTCTTGTTATGATTTTTATTAGTTAAATAAATGAGAATATATATGTAAGATCGAATGTGTTAAGTAAATTTTCAACTGAAACTCCATTCATAATAACAATTTACTCGATAAACATGATAAAGATGATAACTATTAAGAAAAGATACATAGAATACATATATATAAATAAACTTAGGCAGAAAAGAGAAGATTAGAATCTCTTTAGTAAGTCATTAACTTGTATTGACAAACTATCTCATCACCATTAATTCATAATTATCATCATAATAAATGTATTATTTTGATGAATATTTGTATAACAAACTATATAATTGTAAGAATATGCAATATGATAAATATAAATACTGTATATTTATATTTATCATATTGCATATTCGTGACGACTTATCTAAGTTAACAATGCTTTTCATTTGATATGAACATTATAAATTCTGAATCTTGATTAAATATTAATTTTAAATTTTAGTATCTAATAGAAATTAATAAATATTAATTATTGTTATATATATTGTTTCCATATTTGTTTATTTTACTTTATTTTGGGTTCAAATCCTGTTAAAATGCCAGTTTCCATTTATATCTTTTAAGTATCTATACAGGGTGATTCAAAAGGGGCAAGTAGAGGCAATTATAAGCAAAAGTTCTTAGGGTCCTTTTTTGATTTGGAGCTTCGTTAAAAAGATATAATGTCTGAAAGTTTTGTGACGTATCTGACGTGGTACGTAGAATAATTTGAGAGAGTACCCCAGAGTTTCATTCGACTAAACTATGTAATTTTAGTATCTAATAGAAATTAATAAATATTAATTATTGTTATATATATTGTTTCCATATTTGTTTATTTTACTTTATTTTGGGTTCAAATCCTGTTAAATATGCCAGTTTCCATTTATATCTTTTAAGTATCTATACAGGGTGATTCAAAAGGGGCAAGTAGAGGCAATTATAAGCAAAAGTTCTTAGGGTCCTTTTTTGATTTGGAGCTTCGTTAAAAAGATATAATGTCTGAAAGTTTTGTGACGTATCTGACGTAGTACGTAGAATAATTTGAGAGAGTACCCCAGAGTTTCATTCGACTATACTATGTTTGCATTGAATGTGATGATCGGCAGTTCGAACAACTTTTGCAAAATTGTGCTTAGGCACTGTACCATTGTATTCGTGCAGATATAACTTTTTGCATAATAAATGTTGCCAATCCTAAAAGTATTTCATCGATCTGTTATGAGACTCTTAATAGTAGAACCGGTCTAAAAGTGGCTGAGACTTGGTTTACTTGCGGCATTTTACACACCTAGAGAAAATGACATCAGGAAACTTTCAGGTGTTATAACTTTTTAACGAAGCCCCAAATCAAAAAATAATCTCTAGAACTTTTGCTTAGAATTGCCTCCTCTATATGCTCCTTGAATTTTTCCCCAATAGCACCTGATGCAAGTTTAAATTGATTCTATTATTTTTTTTTTATGTGATTCGTCATTATTTTAATGATCAAAACTGTGAACTAGTAAAATATTAACAAGTTGGCACATCGTTTTTGTGTACATTCGTAATCTTTAATCGCTTCTTTTGTCATATATTTAAGTAGAGTAAAAGTTAGAATTTAATCATTTATCAGATTTTCTTTGCCTTTCTCAACTTCGCAGCAAATTTCGATTCTTGGGAGAAAAATCGGTTTACTCTTCGGAGCAATAGCCTTCAATCCAATTTAACTGAACAAGATCCAAATGCACAATTTTTATAGAACAAAATTCAGAAAAGCGAATACGATAGAACTTTATACTGAACGATTTTTCAAAATGAAGAAGTGTAGCCAAGTCCATTTATTTTATTCCCGAATTTTTTAACTATTTTTTTTTTTTGCTGCTATGTTAATCAAACATAAGAAGTGTAGCCAAGTCCATTTATTTTATTCCCGAATTTTTTAACTATTTTTTTTTTTTTTGCTGCTATGTTAATCAAACAGTTTTTGGATTATTTCGTCATCCTTTCTGTAGTTTAATACCATTAAATATTAATTAAATTAATTTAAGATAATTGTTTAAAATATAAAACAGTTTATCGAGAAAGACAGAATAATTGAAACTATCAAAAAAATTACTTTTTTACATGCTTTAAATTAATTTTATAAAATAGTAATTCTTTATAATAGGGATTACCTTTATTTTCAGCAGCATCATCAATATAATGCAATAAGTAATTCAGTAAACTGTAATTTTGGTTTGAATAAATTTCGGTTTTTTTTTTTGTTTTCTTTTATTTTTAATTACGTGTAAATGAGAAAAAAATATTCAATTAAAACTTGTGAAGCTTAATTATTGAGGAAATTAAATTAATGTTAAATAAAGAAACTAAGAATTGTCTTGATAAGCATACTTTTTTCTTAATGGATACAAAATTTATTAAGAAAAAAAATCAATTCAAAGCAATGTAGTAATAAAATTAACCGTTTCTTTCAAGATTTTATAATGTATATTAACGTAAAGATGAGCCAACAAAATTTAAAGCGTGAAATGAGCTAAAAATTAAAAATTCAAGCTTTATTTATTCAATAATAGTTGGTTTAATTATTTATCAGAATTTTTTCATTTGCCAGTAATAAAGAAAAATAGTGAGATATTGGATTCGAGTCTTGCATCATTGTTCCTTTGAATGCAAAATAGGTCATCATGTCGGATTAAAACCCTGCATTGTTGTTCTTTTAATAATTTTAAAAGGGCCAGCAGAATGTCCGTCTTTTGGTACAGCACTTTCAGTTACATGCAAGTGGATGCCATTATTTTGAAATTTTTCAGACTTTATACCAAAAAAATAGATAATTTGATTGGCATATTGGATTCGAATCCAATATGCCAATCATTAAAGGCATATTGGATTCGAATCCAATATGCCTTTAATGATTTAAAAGCAAAATAGTGTCTTGTTGGTTTCCAATTTTGCATTGATGTTCCTCTAATGAGGTTGGAATGATTTTAAACACTCTTGCAGCAACATGATCCAGTCTTCTTACAATTGCAATGCTGAATTGTAAGAAAATTAATCATAATTTAAAAGTAATCATAAACAGAATTAGAATAAATTAATTCTATTTGTGATTAATTTTAAAGAGATTTTAATGATAATTAATAACAGTTGATTTTTTTACCTTATTAAGCATTTCTTTTTTTTAATTTTTTTAGTTTTCTAATAAAATATAATAATCGAATTTAAATTTACAACATATTTATAATTAATTAAAACATAAATTATAATTTTCCATCATTTTAATCGTAATACAAACAATAACAATATTCACCAAATATCTTTACTTTTGTATTTCGATTTTCATTCCGATGCTGTTTTTTGTTGAAAATTTAATGTTCTTTCATGATATGAAATAAAACTTTCATATCATGAAAGAACATTTTCGGATTTTGATGACTTTTTTTTCTTTTTTTTATTGTTAAAATTAAACTTTCATTAGAAATCGTATCAAGAGAAAACACGAAAAATACATCTGTTTGTATCGAATAATATTATTATCATTCTTTTATCATTATAATACTGTTGTAATTTAGTAAAATGTTTGGTAGATATCAATATAAACATTATATTTTTGTCACTTTTTCTAGAAAAAATTCGATTAGGTGATGTTTTTACGATGATAAATCACATTTATTTTGGTAATATTTTATGTTTCAATTTTTATATTATGAAAATTTGAACATGTCCAAGGGAATTTCCAAAAGAAAATTTTCTAGACACTTAGAAATTTTTAAAGCGAAATTATCAGTTAATAATATGCTGTTAGATCATATTAATTTGCTGTTAAAAGATAATTTTTTGAAAGTGTTTACTTATTATTAAAATTTTTATTTAGTTAATGACTTCATAAAATATTTATTAAGAAAGTAAGTTTGTCAGTTTAGTTTCTCGAACCAATTTATAAAAAAAAAAAAAATTAAAACATTTTGTTGCTATTTTTGTCATTTAATGAAACGTGAACATATAATTTTTTGTGATAAAAATTATGAAATTTTTTTGTGATAGCTGTAACAAAAATAATAATTAAAAAAATGAGAAAGTGACAGGGACTCTGATATTTTAGTTAATACTATCTGTTCGAGCAAGCTGTGTTGACATATTCGGTTGTAGCCTCATAACAACGTGAAGATGATAAAATTTTCATACAGATTGCTGAAGTCACTCAGGTGGTTTGTCTGAAACGATAAGTAAAGACGTGCAGTTAAGAATCTTTTGCAATTCTCAAGCATTTGGTATTGTATACATTGCCGAATGAATGTCTTTTTACAGTAATTATGATGTCATAAATGTCATTTTTAATAATGAAATGTTGGATAACTAATGATTTTCATAGGACAACTTTTAATATCTATATAATGACATCCGTTCCTTCATCGTTGCTTAACATCTCGAACTCTTCCAATTATTAATAATGTTTTGGTTTCATGTCAATTAAATAAATCTGGCAGAGTTTAGACAACTTTTTTTTTTCTTTCTTTAACATAAAACGACAAAATTGTTACGTTTATAACGTGATTTATTCTAAATGTAAATAGAATTTTCAGTTGTAGATTTAAAGAAATGAACAGATTAAGTTTTATTAAAGTAAATAAAAATTTTTTATGACAAAGAAACTAAAACATAAAGTATATAAATGGTGGTAGAAAGTTAAAATTTGTTTTTGTTTGACACCATAAATGAGAGCCGAAACTTGTATCAGACCACAGTGTGTAACAGTATTGACTGCTATTGGATAGGGTGAACCATTCTAACCGCAGTCGATAGGATTGAAGGCAGCCAATGGTTAGTGAGTCGTGACCACAGACTTACCACAGTCACCCCACTGTGTCTGTGACTGCCGACATTCAGTCGTCATTTCTCTTCGTTCCCTCAACGTATAGATTCTTAAACGAAAAACTGAAGCAAGTATCCAATATCAAAAGAATCACTTACATACAGTCGTGAAAGATAAAATTTTATAAAATCATGCAGAAGCCAAAACATAAAAGAATTCTTATATAGTCTACGATACAATTCTGCACATGTTAGATATATTGCATAGCTTCTTCAGACTGCTGTTCATATGTATAAATTTTCACATATTCTAGAAGATGTAAATTCAATTTACATACACCATGTTCTAGAATTTTGATACGCATGATAGAACTTTATAAATCTTTTATTATATAAACGTAAAAAAAATTCTATAATACATCTGTATCCTTTACATATCTAGAATATCAATCCATCTATAAATTTTATGATATATACATATTCTAGAATGTTCAGATTTCTAGAATATGCTTATATCTATAATTTTGTTTTATATCTTATTAAAATACCAGATAAATTTTATATAAAAAATATTTTTACTTGCATATACAAAATATATGTTTTATAAATTTTTATTATTCATATAAAAATATTTTTCATTATAAAATAGCTATAAGAAATAGTCTGTATATACAAAAAATAAGCATAAAGACATGTTATATGAAGAGAGTTTAGCGTAAATTGTTAAAAATAAACAAACATAAAATTTTATTCATCTAAATTCAATAGAATTTCAACAATTCCAACATAAAACTTATTCAATCATGAGAAAATTATAATTATATACTCATGCTTACAAAGTGAATTATAATATTCGTTATCTCTGTATATTTCTAGATCATTTCTAACAGAGAAATAATTGTCTGCTTCAAATAATGAAAATGGAAGTTGGCTTTTCAACTGTTCACTAACCTTACAATCGATTTGTTGAAAGTTATACTTAACCATTCAAGTGTGTAGAATTTCCTCTTTTCATTCTAGATTACGTATGTTTCGAGTTGTGATGTACTATTAGTTCGTCTGCGGAAGAGTATTAAACATCAAAACTTTTGCAATACTATTAATATATTAGAAAATTTTCGAATGTATAAATAATAATCTGAAATATTTTATACTTAGTTTTATTTTTAGTAGAATTAAAAAAAGGAAATATGCAATTGTACATATGCATGATGATTTTTTTAATAGTTATATGTTTATAAATCTCTGGTGGGCAATCAAATGAGTACAAATTATGGAAAGCCATTACATTCACTTCCTAAAATAACATACGCTAAATAATTGCTGACGAATTTATTCACGCCATTCTAGATAATGCATAAAATAATATTTTAATCAGTGAATAATTTAATATATGTGCTACTAGACAAGATAAAATGAAGATAACGTATATGAAAAATATTAAAATAGTCTCATATTTGAATCGTAATACAGAGAAAACGATTACATTAAACCTTTTAAATGTCGATTCAATGCTTTTAATATTTATTATGTCGGATTCGAACCATAACTCAAAACTTTAAAATGCCGATTCATTGATGTTACTATTTATTATGTTGGTTTCGAACCATAACTCAAAACTTTAAAATGTCGATTCAATGATACTAATGTTTATTATGTCGGATTCAAACCATAATTCAAAACTTTTAAATGTCAATTCAGTAATAGTAATATTTGTTATGTCGGATTCGAACCATAACTCAAAACTTTTAAATATCGACTCCATGATGTTAATATTTATTATGAGTAATAAAAATCGGAGAAAAATATTAAATCAAACTTTTAAATATTGATTAAATGCTCTTAATGATTGTTATGTAGGATTCGAACCATAACTCAAAGAAAAAGATTAAATCAATCTTATAAAATTTGATTTAATGATATTAAATATTTATTATGCCGGATTCGAACCATAATCTATAGGAAATATTGTAATAAACCTTTTAAATTCTATACTCAATATTTTCGATGTTTTTATCAAGTTATCTATCAATAATTTCCTTACCATTTTATATTAATATATAACGAAGCTTTGAAGTTAAAAATACATTGAACATTGTGTGTAAATTTAGAGTTAACAACTTTTCCTTTTTGTTTGGTTGTATAAAGGATTTTAAAGAGATCACGTACTGAAAAATATCTGTTATATTATTTTATTCACGCTTGGCATTTTAAATTTTCTATAAACTTAAAAGAGAAAGGCGAACATTAAACTCGGACGTTTCCATTCAGGAGAAAAATTGATGGTAATAAGTAAGCAATGTTAATGACTTAGCCCATTCCTTGTGACTTGGAATATTGATATTCTCTGAAGTAATCTACTAGGATAAATGAAGCGATTTTAATGAAATTCAATTTTTTTAAGTCATAAAAATATTTCTGTTTGCACATAAAGCTATATGAGGAGTTTAAATGAGTTACGTTCTTTAAACATTTTTCTCTAGTCAATACAGTTAAAATATTTACTTTCATTTCATTTGAATTATTACCTTGTTATTCTTTATACTTTGTTTTTTTTTTAAACTTACTAATTTATGAAAATCATAGTTTGTTTAGAAAAAAATTATTTTAATAACTCTAATTCTTCGCTAGCTTATAATTTGCATAACCACGACGTTAATAATAAAAATATTTTCTTTACTAATTAATATTTTCAATTAATCATCATGTTTGAATATGGTAGTAAATTTTAAATAAAGAAAAATAAATAATTCCTAATAAAGAATTCAATGTTTCGCATTATTTATTGAACAGAACTTCAAAGAAGCACTTTTAGCTTTTGAAAAAAATATAAATAAATTACTTTTGAATATTTAAATATAATTTTTTAATTGATCATTATAATCAGGTAAATTTCAAGATAGTCTTTACTAAGATTTTAAAGAAATATTTTATTTGCAATACGGTACAGATAGAGAAAAATGAAAATTTTATCTATTTATACGAAAGTTTTTCCTCTTTATTTTTAAAATTAATGCTTTTAACTTTATTTTATTTTACTTACTTTCTAACCGATTGTTTTTGAAGAATCTTATGAGTGCATTAAAGTTCTCAAGTTGCAGGCACGATTAACAAAATTCAAACATTAATTTCCCCAGCTAAATCAGATTTACTTGAATCATTTTACATCATTAAATATATTAATTTATCTCTTGATAGAATATTTTATATAAAAATAATTAATTTTCCAATTAATTAATCCTTAGATTTTTAACTAGAAATTTAAGACGAAGTAGCATAGAAATGAATCTTTCATGTTTTGAAGTTAAGTACTTTATCTTCTGCAGAACGAGCATCAGGTATCACATTACCAACAGAGAGAAAAGAAATAGCTTAATTGAAAGAAGGAAGAAAATTAGTACAGTCCATTTAGTCCATTAAGTAATTCTGTCGGGAGTTACCGCCAACAACTTAGGTTCTCTTTATTTGTCCTAGATATCAAATATGAAGCATCTTTAATATCGAGTATCTTATGAAGATAAGGGTTTTAGCGACTTTTTTAATTCGAAATTAATTTTTTGAAATAACTTTATATCGTAAAATTGACTAATCCACTAATGAATCTTGAGAAAAGGTCTTATTAAAGTGAGTATCTAGAGAGCCATTAAGATGTAGAGCACTTTGATACAACTAAAATCACCGAGGTGTAAAAAGTTCGAATACTTCCAGACAAGTTATCAACGAAAATATCAGTGATCTAATCATCAAATTAGAAAAAAAAAAAAAGAAAAAAGAAAGTGAATGTCAACATCTCGTTGGCACTTAGCCAATGGTCTAGTATAGTGCCACTAACAGATGTTAGAAATTAACCTTAAAATTGGCGAAATTTCCTCGTTACGTGCTAAACTATCCACTTTTTAAACATTAAAATAATGAAAACATATCCGTAATTTTCAAAAATACCGTAAAATTTATTCAGCTAAGTATCATTTATAAGGAAAAATTATAAATTTTAAAAATTTCTAAATCATTTTTATAAATATTGTTATAATATTATGGAAACCTTCTGAAACACTTATACACTTTTCCATCGTTTTCTTTGATATTTCTCTGTTTAACCATTCGAAAATCTTTTTTAAAAATTGCGTGAATAGTTGGTAAAAAGGAAAAAAAAAAGATATTTGTAAATTTATTTTAAAGGGGGATAAAATTTTTAGATAAGCATAAAACGAATCATAAATAATAAGTAATATGAATGCATTTGACAGTTTATTACACAAAGAATAAAGTAAACTAACCTGGAAATAAGCAAATTTACACATAACTTCACATGCAAAAGTATAAGGTATATCCAACTGCTTATCTATAGCTAGCGTTAACAACGTTGCTCCTTTTTCCCCCTGCAGGGAGAAAACCTTAGGGAAATCCGCATTACTCTGCACTTCACTGACAGAATGATATATGATTTTCCGGAACACTGCTTATTGTGTCTATAAATTGAAAAATAACGTGACTGCAAGTTCTGTGACTGTGTCGTTTTCAATTGAAGTATGGTGTTCCCGATGATCAGCAAGAAAATCCAGCCAAGTTGCTGAAAGTCAACTTAGACAGTGAAGATTCCACAATCGTTGTGACGAGATAAAAGGCAAAAGAGGTAAAGGAAAAAACTGAAATTTCCTCTAGGATTTGTGGCATATTTAAGAAGTGCTATCGCTCAAAAGCACTGCATCTACTTAAAACAGGAAATCCAAAAATATATCTGTACCACTTATTGATACCAGAGGAACAAAACGCATTTTTATATCCTGTAGGAAGTATTTATCTTTAACAGAAGTTGATAACAAGCTGAAACATGTCTAAAATTGAATGCATTTAAATAAATCATAAAGATTTTCATGAAAAAATACTCATATATGACTATTCTAGAACTATCTCATCTCAATTTAAGAGAGATGCTATTACATGTAATAATGTAACTGCATTCGGACTGTTGCACGCTACGAGCTTTAAGATTATATACATGATTGCTCTAGGCTATTTGGATGTGGGAATATATCAGATGGAATTATTAAATGAAACAATATACTCATATTAAATATATATATAGTTAGTCCAAATAATTTCCTGTGTAGATCTTACTCGAGAGAATAGAAAGTTTAATAGAAGATTCGCTGCTTAAAATGGAATGTTAAAAACGTTTTCTGAGTGAAAGTTTAAGCAAAGTTTTTTCATAAATCTCTAAATCGTTTCACGTTTTTAACATTTTTCCAATTTTCTAACATTCTGCCATTTAACCTTTCTAGCTATCTAAAAAAAAAAGAGAGATAGGAAAAAAAAATTGTTCAGAACTTTGGTGCTATTATGAAAGCGCTGAACAGTGTTGCGTTAAAATCAAAAACAACTTTAATTCATAGTCAATGATCGGTGAAGACAGAAATAGTATTTCGTTTTTTTTTAATCATAAGAAGCGATCGAAAAACGGATTTTAATTCCATTAAGGTAGTGATGGAATTCGTCCGACACTCTCAAATTATTTCCGCAATTTTTCCTGATGAATGAAAGAAAATACAAGAATACAACTACACTGATTGATATACCCATTGGGAAAATTATTTTTTCGATATCTCAAAGCTTTAGTTTTTATATCCTTTTATTGTCAAGCTTTTTAAGGAGAACAAAAGTGATAAACTGCACCATATCATTCGAGTTCATCTTATCAGACTTAACAGAAAGAAAGAGGGACGAGTAGTTTTTTCATCCTTGTCTAACTCACACATATTCTCTCTCTCTTTACTGAAGGGGATAGCATAATAGCATAGCTTGCTTGCAGCCATCATAAAAGGCGAGCCATTGTTCCCTTTAGTAATGATGTACTCGTCCAAAATCCACTGTTTTTTTTACTGGCAATTGTTTCACACTCATTTTCTAAATTTCCAGAGAACAAATTGATATTAGGGATTTTTTTTTTATTCGGATCTTTCATTCAAATTTATAAAACAAAAGTGAATTTTATTAATATAAATTACTTACAAAAAAAAATAATAAATATGAAAATCGTACACTGAAAGAAAAGAAATCGCATTATGCATAATTCATAAAAATAAATTTGCTGAAGTAAATAACATTAATCGTATTAAATCTATTATATACTAAACTAGAAAATTTCTCCTACCTAATTAAAATATTAATTAATTTTATTAAACATTAATTACCGTTCATCCTTAAATCTTTAAATAATTTTGCTCATTTCTGTGAAGTTAATAAACAAGTTTATTACATTTTTATTAACAACTTCTTTAATTTTTTAATCGTCAATAAACCATCGAAATATCAAAATTTCCTCTTTGTCATTATAAACATTTCATTACATTGTAAAGATTAATCAAAACTCTTAGCTTCTCATCAATAATAAATATCGAGACAATTTCTCATCAAAATTAATTTAAAGGTTTAATTACTTTCGTACTGTTTACAGGCTGTTTTAATTATGTAGCGTAAACAGTCAAATTTACTTTAAACAATCTAAAGAATGATATTTTTTAACCGTTAATTAATCAAAAAAATAGTTGGATTTTTGTTTGCTAGATGCAATTTTCTATTAAAACTTTGACTGTAATCATATATTGCATGCGTGAGTAGCATTCAATTGATAAAGGATATCTGTTAATTGTATGGAATGTTTAAAATTTATTCGCTGATTTGCAGCTCCAATGATGAGTGCAATCAATAAAAATATCTAAATTTTAAACAGGCAATTTATATATGTAGAAATATATGATAGATAAAGCGATAAAGTGAGCAATAGGTAGAAATTTTCATGATGCACACAGTGGCACATTTGAAATCAATTTAGAGTTGGATCTAAAAATGTACCACAGAGTTGAACTGAACAATTAACTTAGAATTGATTTATCTAAAAATTTGTATAGTGTTGAATTGATCTAAAAATTTGTATAGAGTTGAATTGATCTAAAAATTTGTATAGAGTTGAATTGATCTAAAAATTTGTATATAGTTGAATTGATCTAAAAATTTGTATAGAGTTGAAATGATCTAAAAATTTGTATAGAGTTGAATTGATCTAAAAATTTATATAGAGTTGAACTGATCTAAACATTTGTATAGAGTTGAACTGATATAAAAATTTATATAGAATTGAACTGATTGATCTAAAAATATTTTATTGGAATTTGATCCATAAAAATTTTAGTCTAAATTTTTTAATTATTTCTTTAGTTACTTACATTGGACCAAAACATTATTTTGATGGTAATATTTAAGAAGCTGTTACGAAAATATATATATATGCACAACTTACCTCTACAATGATTTACAAAATGGCATTTTCTTTATCAAACGAGTGATAAAATTGGTAAGTAAGGATGGCGATCATTGAACTTCGATAATGTGAAGTGAAATAAAGATTAATGTGTTTAGTTTTAAGTCAGCCAATGTCAAAACCACCAAAGTGCTATTCATCGTAACTAAAGTATCGATTATTTTAAAACATATCAGATTTAATGCTTTTAAGAAATCAAAACAAACAATCAAATCAAACTCTTAAAAAAAAAAATAAACGACTATCTGATACGCTTAATAATGTTTCGTATCAGTAAAATCAACTTCATCTATTATTTATATTATAAATAATAAAATAACTCTTAAGATGATATATATATATTTTCAACTGGCAATAATTTCGACAATAAAAATTCAAAAGCAATTCCACGAAACACAATGACTGCGAAATATCTCTTAATTCATGAATCTTTAATTTAAAAAAAAGATAAAACATCTAAATACAGTTAAAGTTTCCAGAATATTTTAATAATAGAAATGACTTTAATGTAGTAGATTTTTAATAAATTATAAACATTAGTAAAAATATTTATATTCTAACTTTTAAAATCGATTAAACATCGTTATAGTTGTATTATTCACGAAGTGGTTTTCCTTATATTTTATTATTCATAAAATTTATTATCACTGGGATGAGGAAGAGTTATGATGTATCGTCTTACAGCCATGCTGCAATTTGATCTTCAATATATATTGTTTTATTTTTCAATGTATCTGTTTACCAACATAACAATATGATGGTAACTAATTTGTTTACCATCTTATGTTTCATGTTAAACTAGTTTTAGTTGAATATGAACAAAATGTTTGCAAAATAATAATAATAAGAGCAATTTAAATAATAAATTACAATAACAAGTTTGTTACTATTTGCTATTCAGATTTTTCCAGAATGTTCGTATTTTTATTTTATAATTAGTTTTTGTAAGAAACTCATAAATAGTTTTTTTTACACAATGGGGAAAAGTGGTTGTGAAAGTTTTATTTTCGGTAAAGGCTGGTGTTGAAAATAGTCTTTTTTAACAGTATAACACCTTGAGGGAATGGAAAGAAAACGAACTCGGCACTGTCTAATGTCCGTCATTAGAGAGAAGAGCTTAGTACATTACTAGTGATAGAACAACAAAAGAGAAGAACGTCTTCTACTTTTCTTACTTCCGCTTAAAAGAAAAGTAGAAAAAATATATAAAAAATTCTAAAAAATTCGGGGTTCAATACTAATCACCGTCGCTAAAAACAAGTAGTGTTTATGACACTGCTTGCATTACAACAATTAAAAAAATTACCACCATCAACTTTTTAATACTCTTATTTTTTATTCAGAAAACTCGATTCAAATACATTTTAAATATTAAAATTTATATATAAATAATTATT
>AYEL01075887.1:0-22077 GCA_000484575.1 Olivierus martensii | reverse complement strand
ATAACTAAACAGGAATGGATATAAATATCCAGCCCTTGTAAATGCTGCTGCCCGCCATCATTTATCACATTAAATAGATACATACATACTATTTTTGTTTATATGTTTATTAGATTTAATCTGGAAATAAAATTGGTTTCCAAAAAGCGTTATATTTATGCGTTCCGTTTGTTGAGACATTAGCGTATCAAGACCAAAGCCCCGCCCCCTTTTTTGTAACTGCGGCCCTCCATATTTCTACTAAACATGGCTGCGGCCCTCGGGCTCATTATAATTGGACAGCCCTGATTTATACTGACCAAAAATGTAAATTATACTGACCAAAAAATGTAAATTATACTGACTAAAAAACAAAATTATACTGACCAAATGTAATTTGATACTGACATTTAATTATTTATACTGATCAAAATATCTATATATACTGACCATTTATTTTACAAAATACTGACCAAATAAATAAAAGTGATTTCCTGATTACCTTAGTTTTTTATTAAATTAGCATTTGGATCAGCATGCAAGGGTATTTTTTACAAAAATTTAACCAATTTTCTCATACATCCTTAAAAAAGATTTTCCACCAAATATATACAGTATATTATATAGGTGATTATGGAAGTGATCCTTTTAAGTAAATAATTTGTCATCAGAAGATAAACTCAAATCATCAAATTTCCATTATGGACAAGGAGAAAAAATTTTAATAAAACAAGGAACATAAAACCTTTATTTACAAATGTACAAAAAATATCCAGAAATGCATTTTGGTTAATTTTATTTGCATCTCTCTAAAGTCTGATAGGTGTACATAAGCTTAGAGATCTATTGAATTGCATTAAATTCATTTTATAAATTTTCTCATATATGAACAGTAGTGCTAATATGAAATATTAACTTGTGGTACATCTGTTTTAATATGTTTGTACATCTTACTTTTAATATATACTAGTTAGCCCCTGCCCAAATACACTAAAAATGAAATTTGTTTCTTATCTGTCAAATTTGAGATTTTTTCATTTATTTAGTATAATCTTGTATATAATGCTTTTGCTTGTTTTTTTTCCTCCAGACCAAACTTTGAAATTTTCTTTATTTGAAATTGGCAACTAACAAACTATCGATTTACCGATTTAATTATTTAGATAATAATCATAATTTTTATCTTAAAATAAAAAGTTATAATTTCTGAAATGAATAAAATATTATTTAAATTCTGAAATAAATTAAATATTATTTAAATGCAACATTTATGTAGCCTCAATGCGCCGAATGCAAACTGAACTCGAGCCAGGGAACAACCAACATTTTTCGATCGAAATAGGCAGAAATTGAATACAATAACAAAAAGAAGTATACAAACATAAATAGGAAGTAAACTATGATAATTTAAAGATTATAATGAGATTGGGATTTAGTTTTCTAAAAGACGCAATTAAAGATTCAAAGCGAGAGAAAATAGTAATGATGACATCTTTTGGCACGGGAGTTTGCATATGCACAGAAACATGAACTCCACACGCTTATTCCTTTATTATATATGATGTTAGGACAAATCTTCATTACTTTTGTTAAATTAGTTTGATTGTGTATAGGTGTGTTTTTGTTTGTTTGTTTATAAGAATGACAATATGTGATATATGCACATTTCCATTCATATCTCAAGACTCATTAAACATTTCTGCAGTTATCTCTATGAATATATGTATAACACTGGAGATGTTACATACACAGGCACAAATATAATGAAAAATGAATTCACGATCACCTGTATAAGACGACCACCTTGACATGACGACCAAAATTTTATGGGAACCAAATTTTTTCTCATAGAAATAATGCTATTTGATCCTCCACAAGGCGATCATTTCCCTACTGTGACCACGACCATCATTTTTATAGACCAAACATAAAATGAAACTATGACGACTATAATTTTTTAACATCACTACTAATTGACTATCTTTATTGCTTACATCAGTACATTTAACATCACTACTAATTGACTATCTTTATTGCTTACATCAGTACTGTTTTCTTTTAAACTTAAATTTTATTTAAGCCAATCGAAAAATAGCATTGTGCAAATTTTTCCCCATCATTCATACCACGAGAATGACTTAGAGCTTTGGAATAACGAAATCATGGTGTCATTTCTACTTTTAATGCGATGTCTTTTTAATATGCACGTTTCTTAGATTTGTATCTATGATATGGTAATTAAATTTTGAATTAAAAACATTAAAAATCAAAACTTGAAAGCCTATGGCAAAATGATATAGGGAAAACAGGGAAAGCGAAAATAATCAGCCATCGGATCCAGATGTTTGTGTTCTATGCAAGCGTATTAATCAAATGTAATCTCGTACATGTGTAATGCTATCACTGCACTTTGGATGTTGAAACATGGCTAAACCACGGGTTAAATGGAAAATTAATGCCTTGAATTTAGAACAGCAAATAAAAATGATTGAAGGCAGTAAGAAAAGTCTTTCTGAACGAGCATTAGCAGAAAAATTTAACATGGGGAAAACACAGATCCACAAAATATTATCTAAAAAGAAATTCTTACTAAATGGAAGAACAAGGAAAATTGCAAATTTAAGCAAATGACACCCTGCAAGAAACATGTTGAAGAATTAAACTGGCATCAAGAATAAAAATAATGAAAAATTGTTTTCTCAATCAAACGATATTGAACATTGCTTTGCGGTAGAAATTATAAAAAATAAAAGTGGAATGTGACAAAGCACTATTGATAGTTTCTTCCATATTAATTAAATGTGTTTCTGAATAAATGATAAACTGTGCTATAAATTGTAACAAAAACATATGTTTCAATTTTATTAAAGTGTAATAATTTCGTTTCATTTAAACATGCTGTATTAAGGCTGGTTCCCACTAGAGCTACGTTTCGTCTCTGTCCGTCCCCGTCTCTCCGTCAAAAGCATTCACACTACTATCCGTACATCAATCCGTTTAGCCAATGAGCTAAAGCAACAAAAATTCCAGAGCAAGCCAATCACAAACAAGTTCATAAGAAAGTGGTTTATACAAACAAAATGGATGACCATGCTGTTTGGGATTGTGAATTGTTTAGCATCGATTGCATATGCAAAGGCTAAAGGAACGGAAATAGTCTCTTTAATGTGTATGACCGTCGAACTCATAATTAAAACTGGCAGTTTATTGTATTTTAGATCAAAAAGAGAAAAACGATCAACTCAGTGATAGAGCAGTAGTCGAAAATATTTGTAAAAAGAAATTGATCGTGAAACTTAAAAAGTAATTAGAAAATTATTATATGAATTAATTGCAACAACTATTTCTATATTCATTTTTTGTTTTATCCCATAAGCGAGGATTTTCTTGCACTGCTAAAATAATTCCTTCGATATCCTCCGTCTTGGATATCCCTTCCTCGAATGTGATTGGTTGACGAATTCTACGAAGACAGATAGAATAGACTTCTAGTCTATTCAATTCTAATCCGTCTCCATTCTTCCGTCCGTTGGCACCAAGTTTGCGCAGTTCAGTAAGGACTTTACTGCGCAGACTCCCGGACGGAGACGGACTCTAGTGGGAACCGACCTTTATAATTAACCTGTATAAGCCAACCACCTGTACAAATGACCAGTTTTGATTGGAATGGGAGGTGGTAATCTTATACGGGTTCTAGTGTAGTTTAAATATTTTCCAAAAGATTATTTTCTGAGAATTTTCTAATTTTTCATATCCTTGTGAAGTAATATATTATATTCAATTTTAAAATTATCCTGAATATCATAGCTTTTTAATATTCCAAATATTTTGAGAACATTTCAGAATATTATGGAATGTTTCTAGAACATTCATGAATCAAGAATCCTGATCGTTATAGAATTTTCTGAAAGCATCATGAAAAATATATGAATAGGCAATAGCAAATTTATTTTTTAATTGTTCTCTATTGTGCAAGACATAATTATGTATTAATCAATATAAAAAGATAGATCAAATTTTAGTATTATGTGTGATTATTTCTTCCATAAAATAAAGTGTTATATGAATGAAAATACTGCAAGGTTAAATACATTAAAAATTTAATAAGAATAAAGAAGCATACTTCCAATTTTTTAAAGACTCATTATTTATTAATTCTTTAAAGACTTAAGTGTTTTCAAAAACTTAAGCTCACAAACTGATGATGATAAAAGTTCAGGAAAACTAAAGCTGTCTAAACTATTATTTATTAACTCATTGTACTTCAAAGATCAATGAACGGTTTTATAATTTACTAAAAAATAATCAAAACAGATTTAATACTTCATAAATGAATTTTATGCAAATTGTAGCAAATATGCATAAAGTTGAAAGTAGGTTTTTGATTTAAATATACATTTACAAAAAATTAATCATAAATTTTTTCATGGAAAAAGACAAGAATATCCAGTCTGATTCTCACAAATTATCAAAAAGATTCGTTATTAAAGCCAGGGTTGCAGAGTTGGATGGCAAATGATCTGACTCCGACTTCACCTTTTAAAAAAAATCCGACTCCGACTCCCTAAAATTTTTAAGGTCAACTCTGACTCCTGTATAGTTATAGTTAATATTGTAAATATATTTTATTATTGCAAGTGATTCTTCTGGCTACTTTAATTTTATAGCATTTTGGCTGTAGATACAAGATAGGCCAATACTTTCTTACAATTTTTAACAGAGATTATCCAAAATTTGTACTGTGTATAGGTTGTTACAATTTACAAAATAACAACAGAGATTATCCAAAATTTGGACTGTGTATAGGTTGTTACAATTTACAATAACAACAACTGATATAACAAAATGCAACTTTAATACACTGAAAAGAGAAATGCATGTCCTTTAAAATTTTATCAACTTTAATACACTGAAAAGAGAAATGCATGTCCTAAAATTTTACATGATTTGTTTTATTGCTGTTGAAATTTGAAAATAAAAAAAATATTTTATCCTTGGAAGCATTTAGTCATGCCAAAATTACTTTAAATATAATTTCTAACTAATTATTCCAAGTTCTAATTAGTATAAATGTCTAGTAAAATAAAATTAACATTGGATTAAAAAGTAAAAGTTTCCTTTTAGAGTTTTAAATTTTAATTACATACCAAATAGGCAAATACCAAAATTAAATTTAAACATTATTTTTAATAAACAAAATAACCTCAGTAACTGCAATGACAGATGAGCATCTGTCATTGCAGTTCTCTGATCAGCTTTGATCAAATGGAGTGAGGAAAATAATCTCTCTATGCTGACTGTGTGGAGGCAAGAGCTGTAACAGCACAGCATCTTTTACAATTTCAGGATATTTAAAGATGGCCTCTCTAATATTTAATTTAGATTTTCAGTCAAAACATTCAATTTCTATTAGAGCTTTGTCAAATTCCACCTTGAAATTTGCTATTTGCGTTATATTTGTAGGTTTACTTTTTTCAGTATCAGACTCAAGTTTTCTTCTTTTTTGGTGCTAGAATGGTCTGCTTGATCTAATAATTTTTCAAAATCAATTTCATCATCAGTATTTGCATTGGACATTGATGACGACAATGATGAGACATCTGAGTCCCTAGCCTCAACACGACTATCAATTGAAAAACGTTTTATCTTTAGAGCAATAGAATATAAAGTCTCTTTACCAATGTTTTTTGCTCTTCAGAGAGCAGATGAGACTCATAAATTAACTAATAACACTATAGGGGCCTTTTCATAAATTTAGATAATTGATATTATTCATAACTTACTATCATTAGCTTTAAATAGTTAGAAATGATATATATAGCTCTAGCCCTAGGTAAGTAGGGACTTGAGTCGGGAGTCGGTTTTTTTTTCTGACTCTGGGCAGTTTAAAAATCCGACTCCGACTCCTGACTCTGCAACCCTGATTACAGCAACAGATCCCAACCATACACAAGAATATTTCATTTAAATCTGATAAAATTTAAATGAGATCATTTTGACAGCAAGCATCCAATCATATATGATCCAATATTTATCTTTTTCAATAGGCTTAGTTTCCTAGAAAATCTCATACATAGATTTCATTCTTATCAGAGTAATATTTATGCAAGAAATTGCCCAAAATATGTAAATATATTTTTTTGTAGTATATCAATAATAGTGAACTGATATTGGTCATTTTCAACAGGCTTGATTCTATAATGATCCCAGTAATGTGAATTTCATCTAAATAGGACAATAATTACTCAAATAGATTTATCTGTCAACAGAATAAATTCATATACTAAGAATGGAAAGCAAAAATTACATTAGCAAAATGATCAATAGAGCTAAAACACACTGCTTAACTTTCAGTTTTAAAGTTCACAAAATAGCAATAAAATAGTAAAAAAGTAATAAAATAGTTTAAAGTTCACAAAATAGCAAAATAGCAAATAGATCATGAAGCAATATAAATATATGAAAACTTTATCATACAAAAACGTTTTCGATACTATTAGTATCATCATCAGTTGTACATAGTGTTAGACGACTTAAGATTTAAGTGGTTCTAGAATAGAATAAATTATACAACAATTTTTGTATAATAAAGTTTTCATATATTTATACTGCTTCATGTGCTATTTTGTGAACTTTACATTAGCAAAATATTATGCTTACAAAAATATGATTTTCTTTCCTAATTTTTTTTTATAATTTGTAATATTTTCAACAACAACAGTCTTATTATATATTCATGGTTTAATCATAAAAAATACTATCATATATACATAATGACAATGTCTACTTAGATTTCATGATGGAATTGAGACATAATATATAGAGATTAATTTTTATTCAAACTGACTTTATTCTCTTGATAATTTAAGTATGGCAATTCTACTTGCAATCATATACAGTAGTACCTTGTTTAACGACGGCCTCAGATAACGATGAGTAGATATAAGAAAAAACTCTCGGTTAACGACACATGCTTTGGTTAACAACTCCTGATTATGCGAACTTCTATCTGATTTCATTCATCCACACGTGGGAAGACTTTGTTGAATAAAGTACAGCACATGGCTTAGTTCGGGTATGTTTAACCAATCATAGCCAGCTGTTTACATTTTCCATATATTGTTTTTTTTCTTGTAGTGTTGTGAGGAAGTTAACTTGGATCTGTCCTATTTTTATTTTATTATGTACTCTATTATTTATTTATCGTTATTTTCCTATATGCTAACGTATTATATTTTAGTTTAAAAATTAACTTACTTCCACGCTCCGTCGTAGTTGGCAATCACGTGATACGGAATCGGAACCCATATCCGGAAGAGCTATCCCAGTTAATGATGTCTTATCTACATAATATTTACCACTGAACTGATATGTGAAGATAAGAATGATCTGTATCGGTATTTTTGTTCAATACATAAATTAATTGTAAAGATAATGACATGAATGAATTACTCTGTAAACTAATAACTTTGAACTTGTTACGTATAAATATGTAAATGAGTGAATGCGGAAATGTTCGCCACTCACGTATAAAAGAACGACGCAATCGACAAGTTTTTGAGGTGTTGTTTGGTAACGAGAGGTGCTGAATTTCCAGACGTAGAATTGGTGAAAGTGACAATTGAATTTCTTGTAAGGATCGACTATTGTTTGAAGTTTGTATCGGAGGTGGAGGTATTAGAATTTAAGTAGTATTTAAGGTTTATTCCTTTGTGGATTTTTGATATTTGAATTGGATTAAACAAGTTTTGTTGGATACTTGTTTGTTGCTTTATTATAGTTTCAATAAAGCATTTGCTAACACTTTTGTAAGTGTTTTGAGTCTAATAAATTTATAGTTTTATTATTATTTAACTTGTTTGGAAATTTATTCAATTTCTTAGTGTAAGTTCTAACATCGTTTTTGTCCGTTTTACTGCTAACACTTAATCGGTACTTTTAGTTTAAGTTCCGATTTCCGTTTTCGTTTCGTCAATTAGACGTTACGTTATTGTTAGATTGTTTTGTAGTTAATTATATTTAAGTTAGAACTTAGAAAAGACCTGAGCTCAGGCAGAACTCTGGAATTTGCAGAGTCGCTAGCCGTTAGGTTTAGTGTATAATTATTGTTATTGACATTCGTTATAATTCGCGACTTTGCAGTGTACTGCGCTTTATTTTAAAATTTGTGGTTATAAATGCATTTTATGATGAAAATGAATATTTTTATAAGCATTTATTTTTATGTAATGGTTCATATAGACAATAAATCGGCGACTGCGTGTCACTGTTTGATCAGCCATAAAGGCAAAATCAAATCTCATCTGTATAATAATCGTTGAATCTATAAACTGCTAATCAGTAAGGCAAAATCAAATCTCATCTGTATAATAATCATGAATCTATAAGCCATCAGTGTTTACAGGTTCGTTTGTCAAAAAACTCCGAAGTGAGCCCAACTGTTTACGGATCGTTTATCAAAAAACTCCGAAGTGAGCCCAATTGTCCTTCTGGTGAAGATTGATAATTAAAAACTCTTTTTGTGAACAATTCACTTTATTAATGTTTTTTTTTTGTAGCAAATATAATAAATAAATGATATTTTCCATATTTTAAGGACATTTTAAATGAGTTTTATCTGCATTTTTAATATTTACTATGGTGGTGGGGAGGAGCCGGAACAAATTAATCAATTTTCAATTAAATCTTATGGGGAATCGCACCTTGGATAACGATGGTAATCCTGGAATGGATTACCGTCATTAACCAAGGCACTACTGTATATTATTTTTTAATTGTTTGATTGAATTATTATAATGTAAAGTTCCCATTCTATTTTTAGAATATGTAAAAACTTAATAAATGTAAAATATTCTGTAGTGAATATGCTAATACTATGTTTACTATAAAAAAATAAATTAAAATTTTAATTTTAAAGAAAAGTTTTATAATCATAGTGACAAAAACAAGAAATGTAATTTCTAAGAATTTCAAGTTACAATGGTGATTATTTACAACCAAACTCTATAGCAGCTGTTGTTATTGATTTTACAATAGTTAATAGTTTGCAAAAACACCTATCTGTGATGACTAAATTTTACTGCAGGATGAATGAAAATTAAAATTTGATGTCTAAGAGGGTACATAGAAAATTGTTTTAATATGTCTATCCCATTACTCATTGAGCACATATATTAAAGATGCCAATGAGAGATTTGTATATTATTTAAATATGAAATTTCTATCATTTTTATAAAGATCAATTTTGCAGTAATTTTTTCTTATATCTATGATGGTGCTAAGAAAGCATAGTCTGCTAATAATGTACCTAATTGAATTTTAGTTTTTTTAATCTAGAAATTACAGTTGAAATCAATAAATCATCTAATTGAGGTATTTCTGCTTGTTAGATATAAAATATAGAAACAAATGACATTAAATAATAAACTGTTAACAGTTTAAACTTATATTCCAATATGACTTGTACAGAATGAAGAAAAACTTCGTCGTAATTTTTGTGTACTGATAGGGGACCTCGAAACAAGTCAAAAATGTCTAATGAACATGTGGTCTAAATGGCACCGTTTTCGAGTTATAATCATTTAAAGCTAGCCAATCACCATCAAGTACACAAAGAGCTACAATGTGTCACGTTGTCAAGTCACGTCGCACTGTGTTGCTTTTCTACTTACTAACTGTGTTAGTAAGAAGGCAAGCAACACAATGCAAAGCATCTTGGCAACGCAATGTGTCAAGATGTTTTGTGTACTCGATGGTAATCGACTTGCTTTAAAGGGTTATAACTCAAAAACGGTTCCATTTAGACCATATGCTCATTAGACATTTTCGACTTGTTTCGAGGGCCTCTATCAGTACAGAAAATTTTACAATGAAGTTTTTCTTCATCCTGTATTTATAAAAATTAAAAATTATTGATTACTAATGTATTTAGCATCAATATTAAGTATTTCTAAAGAATCAAATATGATAGATTCTGTATTTATTATTATTCCAGATAAACGATTATTTTTATATAAATTTAAAGTACATACTCTAATTAATTAACAAGAAGAAATCTTTCCTTAAAAATACTTTTAAATCAAATTCTCAAAGTGGAACAAAATTATCATATATTTAAAAAAATAGAAAACTATTCTTTGTGAGTAAATAATAATAATGATTTGCTGTGAAAATTAAAAAAAAAATTAATAATATGCTATTAAATGTTTCATCATACATTAAATAGAGTATTATGTTTCGTGCGTTTTCCCGGCTCGTTCGACTTTTCGGGCCGGTCCCCGAAAAATTTCAAAATCGGGGTTTCACTGTATAACAAAAAAAAATGAAATATGGTATGTATGAAAGATGATTATTTCCTGATCATTTGTTATAATAAAAAAATATTTTTGCTTATAAATCATTAGTATTCTCATTCAGTAGTATTCAACATTGGTTTTATTAAAATGTATTTGGATATTTCAATTTTTTTTTATAAAATTATAATAATTACAGAGAATCATCATGGCATCAGGATTAGAAACATGTGAAATATGTTTCAGAGAAGTACCCCGTTCTGTAAGCTTTTTATTTATTTTTTCTAATATTAATTCTAATTAAATAAAATTTAATGATTTTACTAGTTACTCTTTAAATATGCTGTGTTGAATATTTCTTTATTTGATATTCAATTTCAAATAAAGAACTAGAAATAGATTTTTATTATTTAATGTATAATATAAAAACTGCTGTCACAATATGCATTCTCACTGAACATAATTTTTTAATACAAAATCAAATCAATCAATTTTATGAAATGCAAAACTTTTCTTTTTTGACCCTTTCTATTCCTAAATAGAATAAAAGGGTATATAAATTAGATATAAAGTGGTGTCTGGCTGGTGTCCATCTGGCTATGTGTCAGCATGATAATGTACTTACTTACTTACCTAATTTGGATAAAACTCATGTGATATTAGGTCACCAAATCAAATTAGAACAAATCAATTAAATTACTTAACAAATAAAAAATAAATATAAAAAAGGGAGTTTTTTTATACACAAATAAAGCTATATTTTGACCAAAGATTATACTCCTGTTAGTGCATAGCTTATTAGTATAAAGCAAATTTCCAGGCCTTGGATAGGTTAACTGATTGTTTCTCATTTATTATCTTCCCTTTGTCACTTCCCAGAAAAATTTGGATTTCTTCAGCTACTATCAATTCATCCACATCGTGCATTTCTTTAATTATTTTAGCATTCTCCCATTCTATTTTGACATTGTGCTCATATGCCCTTTTGGCTAATGCTGTTGTCAAAGCTCCTTTCCTAATATCCCTCTCATGTTCTATCAACCTGTCTTTTAAATTCCTTGCTGTCGCTCCTATATATATTTCATTCTGTTGTTTGTCTAACTTTAGCAAATGGATCTGATATACTCCAGTTCTGTCTCCCTGTCCATACTCGTCCTTTGTATTTCTAAGCATGTTAAAAATGGTTTTAGGTCTCCTATAAGCAGGCTTTCTCTCACTTTTTTCACAATCTGGTCTATTGTTTTGAAGACCCTTAATACATCCGGTATTGCTTGATAACCTCTGTCTATCAATTCACTACGCTCTTGTACTTGTTCGGAACTTGTGTGACATCTTCTTTCTTGTTTTTTCAAGGTCTCCTTATAAATTCTATCTACTATTCTTCCACTAAAACCATGCTTTTCGCTATCTCTTTAACTGTTTTAAGTTCTTCATTGACTAGTGATTGCTTGTTACAATGGGATAGAGCTCTAGCTACATATGATTTTATGGCCGCTTTCTTGTAACTCCACTTGTCATTCGACCATCGGGGATTATTACTGGGACACTAGAGGGTTTTCTGTAAACTGACGTTTCAAGTATAGTGCCTTTTAGTCAGTTGGACATCTAGGAAATGCATATTTCTATGATCCTTCTGTTGCAATGAAAGCTTCAGACCATGACTTGGAAGTGTGAAGAGTGTTTCTAATTCTTCCGACTTATCCTCATGTTTCCAAACAACAAAAATGTCATCGATGTACCTTGTGTAAAGATGGGCTTCAGTGATGATTTCACGTAATCGGATTTCTTCAATAGACCTAAGCACTAACTCCACTAGAGCTCCTGCCAGTGGGCTTCCAATAGGGACACCTTTGGTTCTTTATTACATATTTAGTTTAAGTTTTGAATTTGGTTCTATGTTCTAGAACACCAATGCTTATTTAACAGTTGGTTGTTCAGTAGACTGTATCTGTTCTGAGAGATGAAGAGGGCTAATATAAGGTCGAAAACACTACTCTAAATAAAAAAGATTATTTAAAGAATCGTTCCTGGACTGCTTTACAGTGCTTGTATTTAAAATTTACCAAGGTGAATACATTAAAAACATATCAGAAAATAAGACACTGAGAAATTTAATTAGAAAATTATATTTTATAATCAAGTTTGACAGAATATATTATATAGTTTAATATTTAGAAGAAATAAACATTTTTTAAATTATATATGTGAAGCATGCATATACAGGGTGAAGAAAACTTCATCATAATATTTTGTGTACTGATAAGGGACCTCAAAATAGGTCGAAAATGTCTAACGAACATATGGTCTAAATGGCACCATTTTTGAGTTATAACCCTTTAAAGCTAGCCAATCACCATTGAGTACACAAAAGCTTCACGACGAGTCATGTTGCCAAGATGCCTTGCATTGCATCACTCGCCTTCTTATTACCCAAGAGTAAGTAGGAGAGCAACACAATGTTCGTTAGACTTTTTTGACTTATTTTGAGATCCCCTATCAGTACACAAAATTTTACGATGAAGTTTTTCTTCACCCTGTATAGTTTCTCTGACATAACTGATATATGTTTTATCTATTCTTCTGCATTAGGGAAGAGCATGATACTTACTCATTACATATTTCTCATAAATTCTCACAAAGATTTCAATGATAATTATATTTGTTCATATAAATGATGTTTTAAACCAGATATACAAATATTGATATTTAAAAAATAAAAATTTATATAAAGAGTGCATAAATTATATACGGTAAATTCTTTTATCGAATGAGTTTCTAATCTTATGTTATACAATTACAATAATTTTTTTAATTCAAAACCACTAAAATAATATAATGTAGGAAGTCCCTGACTTATGAAGAGCTGCCTTACAATGATATATACTTATAATGGTGATTATTTATTACAATAATCCATACTTACAATGGTCACCAAAATTGATTTTGCAATAATGTGGCCAATCTGGTCGACTGGCAACTTGATGAAAGCATGCTGTACTTCCATTCTGGAGTACTGATATTTAAGTATTATATATGAGCAGGGCCAGATTTACCAATAGGCCTGCGATACTAGGGGCCCCAAAACTATCAATCAGTTTTCAACTTTTATAAATTTTTAATAAGAAAAATGGGTTTTTATTAAACTACTGGATATCTAAACTTTTAATAAGAAAAAATGGGTTTTTATTAAAGTGCTAGATAGATGTAAAATTTTAAAGGTTCCTTATAAGTTATAAGGAGCCTTTAAAATTAAACAAAATTTTAAAGGTTCCTTATAAGTTATAAGGAGCCTTTAAAATTAGACTTTAAAGGTTCCTTATAAGTTATAAGGAGCCTTTAAAATTAGACGTAGTTGAAAAAAATTGGTTTTTATTAAAGTGCTAGATAGAAAGTAAAATTTTAAGGTTTTTATTAAAGTGCTAGATAGAAAGTAAAATTTTAAAGGTTCCTTCGTTATAAGGAGCCTTTAAAATTAGATGTAGCTGATTTGAATTTTTAGGATTATAAGGAGCCTTTAAAATTAGATGTAGCTGATTTGAATTTTTAGGGTCCCCAAAGCCTTGCTCATCCTAGGGCCCCCAAAAATGCAAATACAACTCTGTATATGAGTATAATATACTCATATGTAATACTTAAATATATTCAGTATGTTTCCAAGCCCTATACCTCCAGATATTTTCAGAAAGGGTCAAGGTCTAAGCTTCAACTCCATCCTTCACTTGACTGTTAATCCTTACCATAGGTATGGGTAGTTTATGATGAATAATGAAATATCCTTACTATTTAACAATCAGTAAAAAGCAAAGTGATGTATAATTTAATAAAACAATGACAACCATGCCTGCTTCAATACTAAAGAAGCATTCTTTAGTTAGATGTTTTAAATTTCAGTTATAGAATGTTTCCTGAAATATCTGCAATGAAATCACATATAATAAAGTAATTCATTTATCCAAATCTCATGCTCTGAAAACTTTCTTGGGTCAGACATGGACACCCATCTCCTTATTGTAAAGTTCAATTGCCTCTATCACAGATGTGGAAGTTCATAGTTATGTCTGGAATGACTCCATTATGTAGTAATCAGCCAATGCTGGGAAATCCATTAAATAATTGATTATTTTTCCTAAAACTTGGGAATATGAATATAACTTCTGGATTCTACTTTTGTTTTTTCTTTCTTTCATGTTTTTTAATTATATAAAACATTGATATGTAATTAAAAAACAGAGATTTAAATTTTCCTTGTTTAAAGAATAAACAGTATTTATTCATTATTATTACTACAGTAAAACCTTGTTAATTCAATATCAGTTAATTTAATTGCTATTATGACAGATAATTCAAAATATGATTAATTTTTATTTTGAAGTTGCATTCTAGCCCAGCAGTGGACTAAAGATGCATTATTCAAAATTCTTTTTGTTTAAAATTAGATTGGAAAGGTTATCTCCAGATAAGGTTAAGAATTATTCTAAATGTCCTAAATGTCTATTAAATATCTTTTTCTATAATTGGTGAGAGAGAAACAATCATAACCATGATATGAATCATTTTTCAAATACAGGATGCACTTTTTCCATTGATCTTTTCCTAAAAATGAAGATTGAATATTAGAAGTTTATTTTAATATTCTAATTTGGAGGAACCATAAAATTTATTATTTTCTTTGTTGTTTTTACCTTGTTTTTCTGTTGGTGTAGTTATTCTTGCATCAACCACAAACCACTCCTACCCACAGTGCGGTTGATGATTAGGTGAAAAATAGGTTCGATGAGCAGGCACAGATCCTACCTGAAAAAAATTGAAGATACCCAAGAACTAAACCCAATTCTTCAGATGGTAAATTAATTCTTCACTACACAATCATCTTGTCACTTCTCTTTATCAGGTCAGAAAATCATTCCTTCTATTATTTGGTAATATAATATTTTATATAGTTGATTGTTGGTATACAATCAAAAATAAATCACATTCTCAGAGAATTATCAAGATTACAATAGAATACTTAAAAACTTGGTGATAGCTCAGAATTTAATTTTATGTTAATCTAGAATCAAGATTGTAAACTTAAAAGTGAAGTTTTATTTGGTAGCAAATCTTTAAATTCTATTTGAATCTTTATACATAAAATGAAAATCATTTTGGATAATTGATTGTTTTAGAATCATGTCTTGCTTTACAATTTCAAAATGTTTTCATAAAATATTAAAAAATTTACAGAAAAGACTACAGATATGAAATAATTGTTAATTTCAAACTATATTATATAAGAGGTAATATATGTTATTATGAATTTAAAAAAACAAAGGATTTACTCATTTAACAAGTAAATTCTTTGTTTTTATTGTATATTATTTTTAAAAAGTATATTATTGAAAGTGTATTTTTAAATTGTATATTATTTTTGAATATTCTAAGTTTTAGTGACTGGAGAATGTAACTTTCATTTAAATCATTGTGCCTTTGAGAATTTATGTTCTAAGTTACAATAGATTCAAATAATAAAGCAAAATCTAAACTAGCTTATAGGACATTAAAATAAAATTAAAGATGCAGGAGTGCTTTCAAAGAATAAATTACAATTTACACTTGTTTTTACAGATGTCCTGTTCTTGGTTAGGTTCTATGTTAACACTCACTCTGTGCAACTGAAGAGGAGAGGTCCAGCCTGAAAGCACTCCTGCATCTTTAATTTTATTTTAAAGTCCTGTAAGTTAGTTTAGATTTTGTTTTATTTTAATTTTGGACCTAGTTGTCAATTTGGTTAATTTAAATAATAATTAAAATTTTTTAACATATCTATTATAAATCAAAGACCTCCTAATAAATTTACTATTTTTACATAAGCATACAAAATTATTAGCAATTTAGACAAATATAAATATCACAATGGCAACTATTAAAATGTTAAGCTTATATCTAGGGATTCTGCCTCTGCAGCCTTTAGTTATAAATCTACCAGAGAGACTGCCCTCTTTGGTTACCAATCCCACCAAAGGCTATCCTTGGATCTCTTTTGTAAACTGAGCAGAACTCCAGATACCAGCAAGCTATTGTTTCATGAGCATTTGCCCTTATATAAAATATTTCTAAACAGCCTGATCAATATATTGCAAATAAAAGTTTTTGTACTTGCACACTGATAACACTAATTTAAAAAGTTTTTGAAAATCAAAGTAAAAGCCAATTTAAATACAAATCATAAAACACCCATGGTTGGATTGACTATTTTTTTACATGCAAAGCTAGGAACAAGAAAAATTCAACAGAAGTATAATTTTATTATGTTTATTTGATTACGTATTTATCTGATAATGCTGTTTCACTACAACATAATACACTAAATAAATAAACAAGCACTAACACAGAAGAAGATTAAAATTTACTGTAATGTTTTTGATCTATTTTTTAGGTCCTCTTCAGTACAAAATTATTACAAAACACTTTAGAACATAGAAAATTGAGTACATTTAAAATACAGTAAAATCTCGATTTTACGGACCTCGATCTTACGAACTTCGGATTTTACGGAAGAAAACACACACACTTTTACATTACAGTAAAACCTCGATTTTACGGACACGATCCCAAAAAATAAAATAAATAATATTAATACAATATTTGCATAAACTGTCCATAGTACACAGTAAAACCTCGATTTTATGGACTTCGGATTTTACGGACACCATCCTTAGCTACATCCAGCGTTTCTTATGTGCACTGGATAAACTGTATATAGTATAGCTACATCTAGCATTTCTTATGTGCACTGGATAAACTGTATATAGTATAGCTACATCTAGCATTTCTTATCTGCACTGGTGGATAACACTCTCTTATATTGCAAATGCGTCATTTTTATTTTAACAACTTACCATAAATTTAATATACCTGTGCGTCATTTTTATTTTAACAACTTACCTAAATTTAATATATATGTATACAGGTAATATTCTAACAACTTACCTAAATTTAATATACATGTACAATAATTTAATTTAATTTTTAAATACTCATGTAAAATAATACAGTTTTTAGGCATAAGTCACATTAATTAGTACAGCAAAATAATACAGTTTTTAGGCATAAGTCACATTAATTAGTACAGGTATTGTGAAAATGCTAATTAATGTTTATAAAAAAAATGTTACTTCGATTTTACGGACTTTCCGATTTTACGGTCAAGTCTTGCCCCCTATAGTCCGTAAAATCGAGGTTTTACTGTATTTAAATACATTAAAACATAATCAAGTAAAATATAATATTACATGAGATAAATATAGACTTTTATGCATAAATTATTCATATAAACTAATATACAATTATAATCTACAGGTATCCCTCCTATAACATGGCTTCGCTCTAACACGATTTGATAATTGCGGAAACCTCATATAAAACAGTACTTCTACAACACAGTTTTTACTTAACACATTTACTCTCCTACAACACACAACATTTTCATTAATTTTTGTAAATCCACATTGTAGACACACAATACACATATAAAATGCAATCATTGGGAATTGCTTTGCTAAAAATTGTCATAAATGCAATTTTGCTAATTTGCCATGACAGGGACGATATGCAATCCATTTCTGATTTGAAATTGAGTTAATTGGAGACAATTGAGTATTTTGTGTTCCAAAAGTTCAGTTCTTAAAGTTTGGATAAAAAATAAGTTTTTATTCTTCAATAGAGGAATGTGAAAGAGAACAAAAACTTTTTTATTTGTAAATTCTTTTTGGGTCTATGTTAAAGAACGATTGTTTTCTAGTGGGTTGTAATGGGTTAGATTACAGATTTTGTAAATAAAGCAGAAGATACACAAACTTTAAATGCATAAAAAAGTTCAGAAAGTGAAGTAGATATTGCTAAAGAAAAAAATGTTCTCATTTTAATTGAACAGCAATAAGGAAGATATAATTATTAAATGTGTGTTTTATAGGCTGTATACTTTTTTCTTTCTTTTTGTTTTACGTATATTTTTTTAGGGTCTTACGTATATATTTTTTCTTTCTTTATATAATATTCTTAATAAAAATAAGGTTTCTTATGTGGAATTAAAGAAAGTTATTTGTTTTTAATTGGTTTTGGAGCATAACTCTCCTTTTTGTATTGGCTCAGATCTCATATAACATGGTTCCACACAACACTGTACTTTTAGGAACCTATCTACTGTGTTATAGGAGGGATAGCTGTATTTAAAGATTAGGCTTAAATAAATAATAGTCTTGATTTTTTCAAGATATTTTATATCATAGATTATTTAAAGCACACCATTGCCAAGACATTTTTGTAAATATTTAAGTTGATTATTATTAATAACTGTTGTTTTTTGCTTGTATTGTTCAAATTCAATAACTCCATGGTGGGGGCTCCAAATGGAGTTTTAAATTATTTTAGTACATGCACTTGGTTCCAATTTTTGGAGATGTCATCTTTGTATGCTTTGATTGCTAGCACTGTTTGAAGATTTCCAGATCTTATACTAGCTTTATGTTCATTTATCCTAAATGAATATAATGAACTATCCAATTAAAAAATAGGTCAAAAGCATTATACAGTAAATTTTAATCTTCTCCTGTGTTAGTGCTTGTTTATTTATTTAGTTATTTATACTTTGATAAGCAGGATAGTGAATACTTTATGTGTATTTAACATAATACACTTTTTAAACTCATTCATCATATATAAAAGTCATACAATTTAAGCTGAAATTAAAGAATTTTGATAGTAAATAAAACAATTGACACACATAAGCATGAAATTGAAAACACTAACATGATATATGTCTTGAATCTAAATTTCAAATAATGTTACCAAATGTAGCAATAATTTCATACAGCAATTTTAAAAACTAAAACAAATTTGAATCTTGGAAATAGAATGATTTTTAAAATTCAAGATGTTTACTGATGTAAGACACACTATCAAAAACCAAGATTGTCCTGGAAAATCTGAGATAGATGGTTGATACTCTATCCAAAAACAGTTGATTTAAACTGTCAATACAAAGTTAACTGACAAATATAGATTACAAACTGTGAAGACAAATAATCAATGCATTAATTTTTCACTTGGAGTTTTATTTTGTTTTTAGATATTTTAATTGCAGAAATAAAATATTTAAAGTTAACAATTAAAATAAATCTAATAATAATTAAAATTTTAAAATAATAAAACAATTAAAGATATTATATTATCTACTGACAAAAATTTTTTTAATTATTTGGGATTGTTAAAATTTTTGAGTTTTTGGATATTTCTTTCTAGATGTATCTAAGATCTACCTTTATACCAAATTTGAAGTTTATAAACCTAACAATTAGGGTTGGGAATTTCTACTACTTACATTATCAGCATCCATATATAAATCCAAATAAATCCAAACAACTTGCCAATTTAACCCTTAGATACAACAACAGAATTTTAAACCAAAATAAATTTAGATAAACTATAGAAATTACTAAGCCAACGAGTGGCGCATCTATTAATTATAAATTAAACTGGAATTTTGACTAATTTACCTGAAGAAGATTTAATTATAAATTAAACAGGAATTTTGACTAATTTACCTGAAGAAGAAAAAAATCTGCCTCTTAAACTGGAATTTTGACTAATTTACCTGAAGAAGAAAAAATCTGCCTCAGCCCGGGATCGAACCAGTTTGGATTTATTTGGATTATAATTCCCTTGAAGTTTGTATTGTATATCCATATCTAATTCAAAGAATTACATAATAGATGAAAATGACATAGTAAATTGAAAATATGTAAAATAAGAATTTTTTAACATATATTTCAGTGTAAAGCATTATAGAAATTTCCCATATCACTCGTTATAAGTCAAAGTCATTGTAGGTTATTCCTTGTTGGAGTTTATCTTTTGGTCAAACATACATAAAAATATCTCTTTCTGGTTACTATTGGTCTCCCAGGTCGAAACATAACAGAATTATTAACAAGGAGCAAGGCAAGGTATAAAGAAATGGCAAAAATATGCATATATTACTGTGTGAATAATGGGACAGTGACTAATAGCATTGCTTCAATAGTACAAAACAATAAAGCAGTGATATCAAATCATTATTTATTTTGTTTAATACTTTCTCCAGATTCTGGATCATGCTGAATGGAATGGGTATTCTGCATGTGTCATATTCAATTCAATTCCCATTTTATGATTTGTATGAAAAAACAATATACAGTGATACCTCGGTTCACGAACACAATCCGTTCCTTGACCCTGTTCGTAATCCGAATCAATTTTTCCCATTGCAATTAATGTAAATCCAAATAATACATTTTTTCCTAGAAAAAATTTTTAACATGTTATGGTTTTATGTGTGGAAATAATACAGAAAGGAAATAAATATAACAGTAATATTAGAAGAAAGCATGTTTAACACCCTGTATATATGGATATATATATATATATATTCAAATTTTATGAATACAATATCTGATTTTGCAAATGGCAAAATCACTCTTTCAGATTATAATTTTTGAAGAATTAAAATTTTTGCAAGTTTTGTAAAAATTGAAACTTTTATATTTATTCAAATAAACAGCATATTATTTTCTCATTCACAAATTTTCTGCATTATTTACCCTAAAATATTATAGAAATGTCTTCAGATATTAATATAAGCAATCTTTACTAAACAATTACATGAAATCCATTCATAAATCAGCAATTATTTTAATTGATATTAAACAGATAGTTCCTGCTTTTATGAGTTAATTCATTCCTAGAGTTTACTCGTCAAGTAAGAACTCTCAAATCAAGGCTCAATTTCCCATAGATATAATGATAAAATCAAGAGTTCTATTCAGATTTAATTTTTAACTTCAGATTATTTTTAAATAAATATTATCTAAATTAAAATTAATTTAATTCAGAACATAAAATACAAATGCTTTAAAATTTTTTTAAAACTTCTTCAAACTGTTTTAATTCAGCTGTTGAAAACTTTATAAAACCAATATAAAACATCTATATTTATCATAATAATAATAAATTTTGTTTATAAACAACTGTTATTTGTAGTTTTTTAAACAATATATATTTACATTTATCATATATACAGCAGAAATTTTCTTACTGATAAATAAATTTATTAAATACCTTCCCTAGTGGCCACAAAATAATTTTTAATATGAATTTTGTTGTATTTAATTAAGGACCTAGTTGTCACTTTTGTCTGTTTGTACTCAACAAAACATTTGACCATAATTGCACAAAACATCAATTTTTTTACATTTTTATGTAATTTTTGAATTTTTTTAAAATTTGAAAATAAAATGACATATTATATGCACAAAACTTCATAACTAGAAAAAAATTATACTATTATAAAATAATATATAGGCATAATTTGAAAATTTCTAATAAGCATATGCCATTTATTTAAGGATAATGCTTATTTTTATTAATAATTTTGTTATATTATTTATTAAATAGTGTTGATTATTTGAATTTAGTAGAGTTTGGATAAAAAATAAGTTTTTATTCTTCAATAGAGGAATGTGAAAGAGAACAAAAACTTTTTTATTTGTAAATTCTTTTTGGGTCTATGTTAAAGGCGAACTGGATTGCTGCTGGGGGCGAGGCTGTGCTCAGGATTTTGTGCGCTGCGAGTCACATGCACTCCATGAATTCCGTGCATGTGTGTTTGTGAACTGAAGCATCGTTCATAAAGCGAAGCAAAATTTGTTTGCATATGGTGTTCATAGACTGATTTGTTCGTGAACCGAGACATTCGTGATCTGAGGTATCACTGTATATATATGCCCTATAT
>AYEL01075886.1:0-28435 GCA_000484575.1 Olivierus martensii | reverse complement strand
GCTCTTCCGATCTCTATCAAATCACAACATAAATTATATGATAAAAGTTTATTTATATTCTAAAAAACATAAGAATTAAAGCTTTTCTTTTTCTCTTTGCTAAAAATACTAAAACATTAAAAATTTTTATTAAAAAAATAAATGGAATTAATCTCATTAATATTTAGAATATTTTAAAATTCTTAATAGAATCAATTCTTAAACAAGTTTATCATTTTTATTGAGCTTCATTTCACTACATAGATATACAGGTGTTTTCACTGTGCTTGGCATTTAAAAAGAGGATGTATTACAATTATCAAAATATAAGCAATTTATATGAAATAATTTATTAAGTTTCTAAATGTTTTTTACATCTATGTGGAAAGAATTTATATGTAATTTAATAATTTTTCAGCAATTACTTTGTATTTTACTTTGTAATTACTTTGTATTTTTTTTTAATTCATACTTCAGATCAATTTATGAGATTTTTAAATTGTTTCTTCAATCCTAATCCAACAAAAAATTCAATTTAAAAAATTTTTTTATTTTTAAAACCAAAATATTTATTACATATTCAAATCATACTCTGCAATATATTTCTATATTCTTAATTAATCACAACTTTCACTGATTTAGTGGCATAATTGTATTCCTTTAGCCAAAATTAATCTTTCTCATCATATGGTAAGATTGGTGCATTTAAGAGTGTCAAGAACAATTAAAATATCTAGTGCCTACAGTTATGTCATTGGTACATCATGTCTCTTATTTTTATTTAATTATTTCAAAACTGAACATAAAAGTTTTAATATACTGAATTTATAAACAGCAGTTTAAAATTCTAAAATTCTTATCAAAGTATTTTACAAAACAAATAAAATAAATTTCATTCGGATTGTAGATTTAATATTTTTTCAAAAACATTTATTAAAATTTCAATATCACGATTATCAAGTTAATTCATATTAAATACTTTTTGTAAACAATCACACTACATACAACATGCAAAGATGCAGTTCAAATCAAAAATTAACTTTTTTTATATACTGTATATATATAGTACAGATTAATTACAAAAATTAAAGTTTATAAATTAAGAAACATAAAATTTATATTTCTAGTTATAATTACATAAATATAAAGGAGCCAAATCAGGCAATATTTCATTAGCCTTTAGTATCACTGCAATAAGCAATCAAATGCACTATTTAGCTCCTTAACTTAATAAATTAAGTAAGCTTTTCTTCTCTTTAATTCTTCTTTAAAATTTTTAGTAAGAATTACCGTTTAATAAGGTAGAAAACGATCCATCCTTTAGATATTCAATCGCCATTTTGCATTCAACCAATTATTCGTCTCAGTAAACATTGCGTTATTATTTATATCATACGATGATGATGTCAGGTTAGCCTAATGTACAATCACACACAATTATATAAAAAAAACTATGTTTCAAACTAATTCACCTTCAATGTCGGTTTGTTGACAGACCCAACCAACTTTCGTAATGGCGGCGTTGTTACCTTCTTGGCAACAGTTGCTAACGGCCTCATCACATAATACGAACTAAAATAATCATACGCTCGAGTTTAGAAGCAATAACTAATAAATATTTATGATTCCATTTAGATTCATATAAATTCGCAAGGAATCAAATTCTACATTAAAACTTTTTTCTTAAGTTATTCAGGTACTTATTTAAAATTTAATAAATCACTTAAACTAGAATTTAGTACTATTTTGAAATGCGTAGATAGATAAAGAGGTGTGAATAGTTTGGTTAGCGACAGCCGATGCTAGGGACGCTAGCATTTGGGCGCGTGCCCGAAAACGCATGGCATTATGGATAAATTCAAAAATAAAACAATACCTTATTATTATTCAAATTTTTATATTATTAACTATTTAAAAGTTTAAATCATTTCTGAGATTTTTCTATATTAATATAATACTTAATTTCTTAAATAATTACCTATGTATAATAAATATTTTTAAATGAATAATTCCAATATTTACTTATTTTTATTAAATCATTAATTAAAAGATTTTTGCATTATAATCAATCTGTAGTTTATTCTTTTAACTTAAAATATATATTAAATTTAAATAAAGCAATTAAAACAATTAAATGAATCCATCTTGTAATAAAATTTAATACCAAAAAGTTGTCCAGAATATAAATCTAGTTAGTTATTAATTAAGATCGATCACGTGAACATTTCCCTTATTCGATTTTACAACCGTTTGATTTTTTCTATTCCAAAATGAAGCAAAAGGGCATATGAATTGAGTTGCCTGTTTAACTGTCCATCAGCATGATAAAGTTTATAAAAATTATCTATTTTAACTGAATTTTACATTTATTATCGGAATCAAGCCATTGAAAATAATTGAAATTACATCAATATCTATTAAATCAATATATCAAGTAAACATTATCCGATTTGAATGAAAGTCAGATTTCCTATATTATTAAAAACGGCATAACTTCGTTGTAAAAATCTTTCAATTAAACGGCCTTTAAAAATCCCCTAATATTTTTCGAAATTACAAAATCTCCTATAATAAAATTTTTTAAATTCATCTTGACCGTTTTTATCTGAAATGGAATAAAATATATATGTGATCTATCGCCAAAAGTCTAAATTATTGTAAGAAGGTATAACATCTAACCAAGGGGATATGGCAACAAATTCAGACGGACCTTGATGATACCGGTAGCATGAAACCGTTTAGGATGATATGCCTCTTGAACTAAGGAATAAAAATAAGCATTCATTTCTTTGATTAAATTTTTGTCTTACTAATTAATTACAACCGATCAGTATATAATAATAGTATATGAATTAGATTTGTCTGTCAGCTGATAATTCATAAATAAAATTCATATATATATGAATTTTATTTCTAACAATATATATATTGTTAGAAATCATTACAAAATCAAGACTATTGAAAATGAAAAATATGGAGTCAAGTTCTTTTTGTTAACAAATATTGCTACTTTCATTTTGTAGAATATAAGTAGCGGCAAAATGGAAACATCTCGGCTTCTCGTTCTGGACAAACTTGAAAAATTTATTCATAGTCCAGACCAGGCCCATCAATTCCAATCCTCAACTTTCCTACTGATCATTCTACAGGGGCTCAACCATTTAGTACGTTACTGAGTGAAAAGTGATATCATGTATTGATAAAAAAAATAATCTCTACTAGAGGCTGGCTCATTCCGGATTGAGGAAGTGCCAGAGCCAGACCTCATGAATAAATTTTCTAAGAGATGCAATAATCGAATCAGATCCTTTAGAGTGGAAAGACGAAGTGTTTTTATGCTGCCAATCGAAACATATTGATTTGTACGAAATTCACATGTATTCTTGAACCCTCTAAGACAGTAGTTTCCAAACTTTGTGTCTGCGTCCTTATTATTATTTTTAAACTTTACATTTAAAAACCACGATTCTATTTCGATAAAAGTAAATAAATTTATTTAGAAAATAGTTTTAATAAATATATTTTCGTTGTATAACGTATTCTAATTTTATCTGATATAATTCAATTATTTAGATATTTTTTGAAATAGCTGAATCTTAAATTAAGAAATGTTGCGGAAAACGTAAATTTCATTAGTGCTTCTAAAAGTAACAAGTCTTTATTTTTCGTTTTATTTTAAAAATCTATATTTTTATTAATTTTTGAATATAATCAATTCCGTTTATATCAATTTTTATTATCATTCATGTCGAAAAGAGTATAACTTTATTTTCTAATCGTTTTTTATTTATTTTTCTAATTTTCCACTTTTCTTAATTTATTCTAATTTAAATTATTATAATTTTACTATTTTTTTGTAATATTAAAATATATTTATTATAGTGTGATAATTTTTTATACAATTAAACAAATCTTACAAAAAGCGAAAAATAGAACATATGTTTAATGCAACATAATATTTAATGCAATGGGTAGGCTTGTTTTTCAGCACAAATTCTCTCAAATCGGGTGTCATGGAAGATATTGCTATTCACAATTCTTTTCCAATCACTAAACGAGATCGTTTTGCCTTTAAAACAGTTACAGCAGAAAGTTCCTGGGTACATTAATATTTGTACTGCATTTATAAACCCTTTGCTGATTAATTTTTTCTTGATATCAATTTGAATTTATTTTTTATTTTTTTATATCAATTTAAAAAATACCATTTTTGTCTCAAAAATGATATTTTTTGAATTCTTCCACGCCCCCTTGGAATAGACTCGCACATCCTAGTGGAGCGCGCCCACCTAGGAGGTCCCACTGCTCTAAGAAACCAAATCTATATATTTTTTATTAACAGATGACGCTATTTCCAATTTGCAGTAAAGTACTGGATATAGAGAAAGTAGCGGTACTCTTTTTCCGGTGCATTTGCCGACAATGCAGCGCTCCCATAGGCTGCTCAGTATCACGTGATTTTCTTTCCGCAATTTTTGTGCAAAGAAACCCGTATTTTTGTATATCAGCGCATCCTGAATAGTCAAGTTAGTGTAAATATTGTAACTTTTATCGATATGACTAGCTGTTGTGCAGTAGAATGTGAAGGTAAATCGAAATAGATTTACCTTCACATTCCACTGCACAACAGCCAGTCATATCGAAAATTAATATATTTAATATTTCGAAAATTAATATACTAAATAAAATAAATGAAAAATATAACTGAACATGATAAACAGCTGCAATCTCTGATCAGTGATAATATCAATAAATATTTCCGTCGATAGTTTTTAAATGAAATTTCCTATAGATTTTAAATATAATTTAGGCGTATATAATTACTCTCGATTAAACAAATTATTGAATATGTATATCCTTAATAAAAATTCTTTATAAAACATTTCCATTTTATAGCCAAAAATACTTAGTTCATTAATTTAAAGCAGGGGTCTCCAAACTATGGCCCGCGATATGATTTTATCCGGCCCACCAATAGGACTATTTATCTCTATTTTTGGGATAACGCATCTTTGTGAAGAAACTTTTTTCCAAATGAAATAAGTCGGCCGGATGGCTGCGTGATAAAGCTTTAGCTTATCAACCTGGCGGATCCGGATTCAAATCCGGGTCTCACACTTCCAGTTTTTCAGGAGGGGTCCGGACCCAGCCCGTTGAACCCCATCCTTCAAACATCCGATTGACCCCATCATGGGTGTTGGCCAGACTGTGATGGGCTCTCTATAAGTGGCCGCCGCAAGATACAGAATATCCCATGAAGATATGGCCTAACAAAACTAATCTAACCTAACCGATTGAAATATATCAGGTCAAAATACGGGGCAAATTTATCTGATGAGCATTTGAAATCGCTGCTTGTAATTAGCACTTCAAAATTTGAACTTGAGTTTAATAAAATTTAAAAAAACAAACACAGTTACATTATTCATATTAATGATTTTACGAGGGGTGATCAAAAAGTAAGGTTACAAAGTCTGCAGTGAAACGTGAACATTTTATTTCATACAATCAATACAGCCAACTCATGAGATCGTTTGTATACAGTTAAATTAACAGGTGTCAAACTGTCTTTCTTTTTCCCCTCTGAGAACTTCTCCCCTCGCAATAACAATGAGACGACCCAACTCTTGGCCAAGTTACAGTGGTTCGACTATACTATCAGTTGGCTGTATTGGTTGTATGAAATAAAATGTACACGTTTCACTGCAGACTTTGTAACCTTACTTTTTGATCACCCCCTCGTATTATAATTTGTGATGAAAATATGAGAATTTGCTGATAGTGTTCGTTGTCATTAATATACGATAGATATTTCACATATTCTGTAATCAGTTTTTATCTGCTTTCAATAAAACTCATATATTGATATATAGTTCTAAGGTTTTTTTTTTTTTGTTACTGCCTGCTGAACAGTACTGAAATACTCAATGTGGCCTCCACGGCGAAAAGTTTGGAGAATCCTGATTTAAAGCGCATGGATCTGTAAAGACTATTTATGTTTTCTAACATTATATTCATAAATTTTATTATGAAATAAAATATTTTTGTATACACATTAAACTTAATTGTACTTTTACAAAAAAAATTTAATTTATCAATAAACTATACATTTTATAATACAGCTATATACAATAGATATATTTGAGACATACTAATATCTGTGTTGAAGTATACTTTCAGATTTCAAAAATCTATCACCAGCTTCTATAATTTTTGATGTTGTGCATGTCTAATGATATGCAATTGTAATAAAATTGAGGTAGAATTTGCAAACCATATAATCCAGGGGTTCCCAAAGTTTTGCTAAGGTGGGCCAAATTGTAAATTCCAAAATATTTGGCGGGCCAAAAAAAATGTTATGGAGGGGGGCCAAATTGTAAATTCCAAAATATTTGGCAGGCCAAAAAAAGTTATTCCAAATTGTAAATTCCAAAATATTTGGCGGGCCAAAAAAAGTGTTATGAAAAAATACATTCAAATCGATAGAAAGTTAGACACAATGGAAAGATTTATCTAATTTTATAACATAATTTTTCTTTATTTATGACAATAATTATTTTTTATTACACACTGTTTAAAATAACACATTTCAAAAATAATTAAACAAATATAACTAAATAATTTCAAATAAAAACAGAAAAAATTATAAATTCATCAATCTGTAGTATGTGACTTAAGCAGTTGTTTTCTTTTAATACGAGGGTAATTCAATAAGTAAGTTACAAATCGAAGCTGCGACCTTCATTTTTTAATTAAGTGCGGGAAACTGTCACCGCTAGATAGCAGCACTATCTAGTTTTATTGTGACGCACAACGATCGTTCTGCGCATGACTGTACAAGATGGCGGCGCCCCTGAGTACATGTACCACGATAGAACAGCGTGCCGTTGTGCGTTTTTTGTGGGCAAAACATATGGAAGCAAAGGATATCCACAAGGAAATGCTGCCCGTGTATGGTGAACATTGCCTGTCACGTCAGGCAATCCATAATTGGGTGCAGAAGTTCTCGGAAGAGTGACAAGTATCGAAGACGAACATAGAGCCGCTCGGCCGGTGGAGATCGCCACGCCAGAAACGTCAAGTGGGAGTCCTCCAACATCCACCGAGCGATTTCCATTTGTTTGGCCCTTTGAAATATCATCTTTCGGGAGAACGCTTTCCTGACGATGAAACGGTTGAAAGAGCAGTGCGCGCGTAGTTCCAACAGCAACCAAAAGAATTTTACGCCACAGGTTTCCAGGGACTTGTGAAACGGTGGGACAAGTGCTTAAATTTGGGTAAAAGTCGGGCTTACGTGTGGGCGAGAAGCGCGGCGTCGCGTGGCGCCATCTGTATACATTAGAGAATTGAAGATTCGACGCCCACTGACTAATGTATAAAATACGAATCGACAATTCCGTTATGTTAAAGATTCACTCCAAAAACAATACATTAGAGAATCGAAAATTCGCCGCCCACCGACAGAACTACGTAATCTAAAATAATCTGACCGCGGCGCGACTGGACGCGACGCCAGTTCTAATTCTCTAAGATGGCGCCATGCGATGCCGTGCTTCTCGCCCACACGTAAACCCGACTTTTACCGCCATTCGATAGAGCTCATCAAATTGGTCAAAAATTATAATAGAACCATGGGCGAAATCGGCACCGATTAGAAGATATTCCAAAAAATTTATCTCAGAATTGATAAACGAACCATGTACCACCGCCATGTTGAACGCGAAGTAAAACGTCACGTGACTATCGTAATGACGAGAAAACTACTTTGGGATTATCCCGTCGACCTCTCAAATTTCCAAAATAAACATTCTAAAAATTTAAGACTACAAATTATTAAAAGAGGTTATAGGTTAGTACTTATAGGCCCAGGCAGGCCGGATGGCCTGCCACTGCCTGCGTAGGCCTGGCGGTAGCCAGGCCGAGCAAACGAAGCCTTACTGGTACTAACTCGCAAAAATCTGTGTGTGAACCGAAATTTCGTTGATTTCAAATTCTTTCTTTTACAACTTTTAACAGACGTAATCGAAAATCACGTGACCATCTTTCCTCCGATGCGTGAAAGTACTGAGCGCAAGACACACTTTCAAGATGGCGTCGCGCACTGGTGTCGATACATCGTAGTGGTAAGTTCTTTTTAATATAGCTTCTTATCGGTTCCGATTTCGCGATTAATTTATATACCGGTTTATTACTAGTAATATGATTAAAAATACTATGCAAAAATCTCGGACTCCGTGAAAAGCAGAATCTTGCCAAATAAATGTTGTTTGTATGTCACTATCTCCATTTATTTCTTTTCAATCACGATTTGTAACTTACTTATTGAATCGCCCTCGAATATCATTGAGCCTTGGTTCTAAGTCGGTTGAATGTATTCTTAACATCGCTTGTAAATGTTCATCAGTTAATTTTAATCTCAATTTGGACTTATTAATACTCATGATTGAGAAAGTTTTTTCACTTACGGTACATATGCAAAAAAACTTTCTCAATATTGAGAAAGTTTTTTCGCATATATAAGTGCTTCCAAATAATGAAAATGAAGCACTTATACATGTATTTTTTTTAACTGAACAATTTTTAATTATATGATAAATTTTATATTTTGTAAAAATGTAAATTAACTCTGTGAATTCAAGATCGCGGATGATCTGACATCGCGGGCCGCACTTTGGGAACCCTTGGTATAATTCATTTACCTGTACTACCAACTTTAAAATATATTCTTTTAAAAAATAATATTGTGGTAATCAGAGAAATAAGAACGTAATAGCCCCTTTTTATCAACATATTTATTTAGTTAACAACATTATATCAGAGAAATAAGAACGTAATAGCCCCTTTTTATCAACATATTTATTTAGTTAACAACATAAATTTACACAATGTACAGTCGGTAAAAACGTGAAAAATGATTAAAAATTTAATTAAAAATCCACATTTTAGCAAAATTTTGGTTACTTTGATAAAACAATAAAAAATATGATGAAAAATGATCTTTTGAAAATATATGAATATCATTTCATATATATAGTTTTATTTTTATAATTTTATTGTAGAGCTGTTTGTTAATGATGTCTGAACTCTGAATTATTTATTTCATTAATTCTATTAATTTTAAATTTAAGATAACTGAACCATGATTTCATTTTACATCAATTAAAATTATGAAATAATTTTATTTTATTAACTATTCATATTATATTTTATTTTTTTAAGTTAGTTAATGCAGTTATCATCGTGTATGGTCCAGTTATCTGCATTAATCTAAAAACAAAAGTTTACTACAAAATGTTTTAAATTTTAGCTAAATGTGAAATTAATAGAGGCTACGTAATGTTAAATTAGTAATTCAAAATGCTAAATTTCTGATTTCAAAAAGCTAAAAATAACTATCTTTAAGAACAATGCAGAAATTTGAGATCTGCAATAATCAATACTTTTCTTATTAATCTTTTGGGATACAATGTGAGGATCGTGGAGGGTAGGCACTGCTAAAAGATGTAGGGATGCCAAAATTGGCCGAATTTGACCGTCGCGCTTGGCGCGCGGATCTGTGACGTCGAGGTCCAGGATTGGAGATTGATGCAGATACACAAATTCAACAATAAAAATATTTCTTTAACAAAATAATAGTATAAAAATTAAAGCGAATTATTAAATTAAAGGAATTTAAGCCATAATTACTAAAACATCTTAATCTAACTATTAATACATTTTCAGAGAGAGAGTTCCGCCACCCCATGCACATACCTGGACAGAGAGATCATACAATTCTATTTCACATTTCTTATTATCCTATTTGATCACTTAACACTAAAGTTCAAAAGTTCACATAATTCACTGTTACTTCACAATTGTCCATTATTGGTCGAGACTGTTGTCTATTGTCGCTGTCGACCGCCATCTTCTCTATCTCCCATCGTTATCTCCGTTGGCCGCCCCCTGACAGATATTGGTCGAGACTGTTGTCTATCGTCGCTGTCGACCGCCATCTTCTCTATCTCCCGTCGTTATCTCCGTTGGCCGCCCCCGACAGGATGAGTTTCGTCTTCTCTTTTTCTTGCCTACATGATTCTTAGTCACACTTTTCTCTCTTATCCTCTCTGACTAAACTGACTGACTGTTTGAACCCATCTCTTGGATACGGAACTCTTTGATTTTATTTCTTTTCCAAAACAGGGAAGTTTCCCACGGTGGAGTATGGAACTAACGAACTTATTCAAAGTTCCTTGTTCGTTTAGGATTGCTTTTATCATTTATTAATTAATCATTTTTTTTTATAAATTTTTATATCTAATTTGAAATAATAAATTTTTCGAATTAATTAATGTTCAAAAAAACATCGGGGTTTTTCGAATCCTGACAACATTTAGGTTATTGACTTCATTTTAAAAATGCTTCTTACTAATTACTGTAATAAAAAATAAATAAATAGAAAAAAATTAATTATAAAATAGATTTATGTAAAATAAAGATAATCTATATTATTTATTTCATGTATAAAAGAGATTTTCAAGTTTTAAAATACTTATCAATCTGGAAAAACATATATAGAAATTACATGTTCTTGTATTAAACAATAAAATAAAATGTACAGATTTTTAGATTTAAATCAGTTTTGTTTTATTTACATAGATGATGGAAGGTTTAGCATGTGGTCACAGATTTTGTGTTGAATGTTGGGAAGAATATTTAAGGACAAAAATTATGGAAGAGGGAATGGGCCAAGTAAGTAAAAATAAAATAATAAAATTATTAAATTAAAAATTCATAATTTGTTATGATTAATAATAAAAATCAAAATTTTAATTATATATTTTCATTTTGATATCTGAATTTATCATAGAATTAAAATAATTTGAATTGACATAAATCATGTTATTTTCTCTTTAACTGAAGATTGAATTAACAGGATCAAAAATAAAAATATTCTTTATTCTAGAAAGAATACATATAAATATTATCTATATAGTATACAAAATTGAATTTATCTCTTTTCTCTTTCTGTATATTATTAATTTATATCTTGAGAACAGCTGAATGAATAGAACTAAATTACCATATATATGATGTATATAAGCTGAAAATTTTGTAAAGAAAAATTTTTATAAATGAGGTTGGCTTATACATGAGTTAATTAAAAATTAGAAAATTTTTTGTATGATTTGCAGCATCTTGTCGTTATATTTTCATGCCAATTTCATAATTCATTATATTTATTCTTAAATAATAATAATCTTACTGATTTGTTTCTATTACAAAAAGTACTATGATTACTATTTCTATTATTAAGAGTATTATGCTTCTATTATAAAAAGTATATTGATATATATAATTGTTCATAAATTAATATTTGTATGTATTTAGATATTGAATATTGCATAAATGGATCAAAATATATAAGGCACTTACATTCATCTTCTTTGAACTAGTAGTGCTTTCTTTGGCTGCCATTGGAGTCATATTTATTATTGACAAAAAATCTATTTTTCTCAATTCTGTTATTAAAAATATATGAATATTCATATTTAAATGTACTTTAATCTGAGTTTGAGACTAGAGTGTTCTTGGAAAATACTTGTAAATTGAATTTTCATAAATTAGGGACTCAGTTATTATTGATTTAAATGAAATAAAATTATAATGTTTTCTTGAATGTAAAAAGTTATTGATTTTTCACTGAAATATTCTGAAATACCATCTAGTTATATAAATAACAACAAAATTATTTCAATAATTAGTGTTCCTTTCCATAATACAGCCAAAAAAGTCCTTAATAAATACATTGCTAGATGACATGGAAGTATTACATGCACTTCCATCATACAGATCACAAAGCAAAGCTGTCATTTACCACCTGAAGAATCTAAGTTCAATTTAGAGTCCTATATATAATCTGTATACTTAGAATTTTTTCCTTGAAAAATCATCACATATGATATCATAATTTTTAAACCAATAACAACAAAGAAATATCACTTAATTCCTTCTATTTCAATGATGATTACTAACAGTTAACAGTAAATCTGAACAAATAGAATAGTCAGTCAGTTAATATGCACAATAGAATTAACAGGTTTTGATTATCCTGAATTCTATGAATTATCCTCATTTGAAATGAGGATAATAACAAAAAACATAATTCAGGAAACTGTTTAGAAGAAAATTTTGATTTGTTCAGAACTGTAACAAATTTTTTTATAATCATATAAACATAACTGAGGAATCAAAAATCCATTAGTCTTCACTTTTAACTTATATAGTTTCTTCCATCATGTGATATTTTCATAAATTAATTGGTCATTTTATTCTAGTCAGATTATTTTTAAATGCTTATAATATAATTAAAATAATTATTTTTTAATATCTGTTAACCAATTAATTTATTTTTATTCAAATGTTTATTTTATTTAATCTTAACTGGTAAGAAAGACTCTTCATTAACTTTGTTTTTAAAATATTGATGAAAATAATCTGTCTTTTTTGACAATGAATCAGTTTTCTATGTTCTAAATTCAAATTACCCTCCATCATAGAGCAAAAACAAACAAACCAAGAAAACAAAATTTATTGTAGCCCTTCCATTACTGACAGTACTATTCAATAAGTACTTGCTTCTCATTGGTTGAAAACTAAAGGAAAACTCTAAGTATACAGAACATAAAAGATCTAGATCTGGTATAGCAATCTGCAGTAGGCCTTAGAATGGTCCTTTATTTAATATCTTCTGTTTGAAAAATAGCTTAAAATTAGAAAGAAAGAAAAAAATGCCTCTAGAAACAATCAAATATCTATATCACATACAATAAATTTTTTATATGAAAATAGTACTCATAATAATTCTTTATGAACAAATGATAACCAATAATTTAAAAACCAATCATAATTCAACCTAACTAGGGGACTGTTAACTAAATAATCTTAAATGAGCCTAATTTATCAGATGGTGGCAACATAGTGTAATTAATAAATAATTATTAAATTAGCAGTTTAGTTCTAAAATAATTCACTAAGAGTAATATTAGACTTGTTTAAGATTATTTGATTAAAATCAATGATATAATACACCATTATGAGAAGAACTGCCTATTCTCATATTTTAATCAAATTAAACTATAAAAACAGCATTACTAAGGCAGTTGAGTCAAATACTTGTAGTACCAAAATATTTTATTTATTGGAATGTTTTTTATTAGTACAAGCCAAAAATGTTCCAGTAGATAAAATATAGTTGGTTCTGCTTGACTCAACTGCCATAGCAATGCTATTTTTATAGTTTAATTTGACTAATTATTTCTCTTAATTTCTGCTGCTTTCCATTCTACTGGATACTAAGCAGCAGGGCATATCAATACCTATCATAGCTATCTTCACCCATAATGAATTTGATTATTCAGTTTGATATGGTTCAATGAATATGATTTCTCATAAAAAATCAGGAGATAGGATCCAGAAATGAACCTAGTACTCTAAGTAGTAAGCCAATGCTGTTTCATCCAGCTTCTGACATAATAGAGGGTTAACTGGATTTTAAAATTGAGATTGACTCCAAGCCAGGACTTCTTGTATAAACTTTGATGTAGGAACTTTTTGCATTTGATCCTTGTTCCATTGGTGGAAAGCTGAAGTGTTTCTACATAGCCAGTCAGGCTGACTGTACTATATATTGAAGTTTGACAGAATATATTCCAAACATAGAAGAAATAAAACAACAAACAAATTTTATTAAGTATTTATTAAACATTTTAAAAATTTGGAAGTCTTTTATGAAAAATGTATTTGTATAATCTCTTAAGTTGATGACATCATTGCACATTAAAAAGGCATGCCTTATTTGACTTTGGAACATTCACTCTTTATAAATTTCTTATAAAATTGAAGTAAAGCTCATAAGTCAAATTTTGGTACAAATTATATTTGTTCATAAAATTGGAGTCTGGTAAATTAGAATTGACATGTACATTCAAAAATATTAATTTATTGAATGCATCACAAAAAAGATTGGAAACATGTTAAGTATGAGTATAGATGGCCATCACTACTATACACATCAACAGTTAATATTAAATAGATATATAGTAATCCTTGATATTTCTGATCAACAGTTTGTGTATTCTCTAACAGTTTTGATCATTTAAAAATATAGGATGATTATTTTGTTTCTGATTTTAAACATCAGATTTATGCTTCTAATGATTGCCTTTGTACTGATAGATTTTTCAACTTGTCAATTGCAACAAAATTTTCATTGCTTATTTTGATTCTGTTTTCCTGTTAGATAAACTTTTTAAATATCTTTATTGCTATTTGATAATGAGAAAATTTTAATTTTTCTTTGATATTTTCTGTGAAATAAATATTTCAATAAAATATTATTATTAGAAAATGTAACTGGATATGACATAATATACTTGTAGCCTTGCTCCCTATTTGTCTTTCTCTTTGCTTTATGCTGTGATGCTTCAAAGCTATGAATCTGGCATTTTATTTAAGTGCCCATGTTTATTCCAATAATGAAGTGAATTTAGAAAGTTTTTAAAATTATAAAAAAAAAATTTCTATTCAATGAATATCATTATTCTGTTTTGAAATTTTGGGGATCAACTGGTTATACAGGTTTCAAATTTTTATCTATATTTAATCTGTGAGGTAGGGGAATAGTATATACACAAGAATATAATATGCGATGATAAATTCTGCATTATTTTGGGCAGATTTTAAGCTTATAGCGGTAATCAACCCTAGTCACAACTTAAAACATCAATGTGTTATGTTGTGACTAGGGCCGAATACTGATATTGAAATATTGGTATTATACAAGTATCAAATATAACAAATCAATATCAGTACCGAAGAGACAATACTGGTATTAGAAGTCATAATACCAGTATCATATATTAGGATTCATATGCTTTATATATAAAAATAACTCTTTTAGTTGTCTATCATTTTATATTTATCACACATAAAAATGTTAAAATAATATTGATTACAGTTATTAAAAATTATAACTGAACATTATTTTTTAATCTTTCAATGAGAAATATTGCTTTTTTTTTTCCTCATAATTGTTTGATTACTTTAAAATTTATTTTTCTTTATAATTTAACGTCATCGAGAAAAACATTCAATAGAACAATTTCTTGATAAAACTTTAATTATGAACAAAGTCTTCTTTCTCAATACAACAATATTTATAATGCAAGTACTTTTATGATAAAAAATTTAATAAATAACATTAAAATTAAGCTTCAATATTTTTATTTATAATCTTAAATTATAAAATAGGTATTTTTTTTTTTTTAACTTATAAACTACGAAGCGGAATCTAGTATTTTACGTTGTTATAAAATAAATCTTTTGGAAGCAAAATTCTCTGTTTAAACTTTACTAGGAAGATACATTAAAATCTCATAATATAAAATTTATAATCATTATCATCTTAATTGCCATAAATTGCTTTTTTAAAAAGAAATAAAGGAATGAAAAATAACAGCTTATAAATATTAATAAAGTGAAGTTATCAAGTTCATTAGATTATGACAACAACATGTGGCCAGTTAAATCTCGAATCTGTTGGGATAAACTCGTACACTTTTGCAGATAAAATGCACTGAACCGAATGTAGTATTGATGCAGACAAACTTTAAGGTGTTTATGCTTCGTTTGCTTTTCATCTAGTTAGCTATCCACTGCTCATGGATGAAGTTATCATGTTTATCAACTGGATGAATTTACGCATATCTTCCCTATTACTTGCTGTTTATTTATTATTTACATTAATAATGACTATCAGACAAAGACAGTTTGTAACTACGTAATAAATAAATCGATATTTTTATAATAACTACAGTATTTGCTTAAATTTATATCCAATCTTGACGATAAATAATTAGCAATATAAATAATATTTTTAAGAGATCTCTATTGATAGGCAAAATACAAAAAATAATTAATTTTTAAATCGATTTACGTGCAAAGCTGAGCAAAAAAAAAAACTTTACTTAGTTCAAGAACACGTACTAGGATATCTTGCATATATATGAGAATATTTAAGAATAATTAAAATTCGAAGTTATCCAAGCATAATTTCTGAATATAAATACTGGATGAATTCCAATAAATATAATTATCAAAATAAAACTGAGCATATAATGGTAACTTTTGGAATTTTTCCAAAATACACCTTAAGAGGAGTTTTTGAAGAAATGTCAACAATGCCACCAAAATATATTGTACTATTTTTTGTGAGTAAAAGAAAACAACTTATCATATATATATTTTTTGTAAAGTTGTTTTTCTTATTTTTTTTTTTATTGCTGACATCCAAAATAAATCTGAAAACTTTTACGTTATCCTCGATTTCTTATTGTATTCTTGTTGGTATGCCGAAAATATGCTTAAATTGTTTTTCTTCTGTCTTAAGCATATACATTCATTTATCACCTCAAGATTTTTATTGATGCAGTCTCACCCTATTTAAGTTTTCGAACTCATTAATGTTATGATGCAATTAATCTGATTGAAGCAATAATTTCAAGATGTCTTAAAATCAAAAACTGTATTTCTCTTGAGAGATTCCAAGAAATTCCAAGAAATTCCCAGAATATTAATAAGTATAGATTAGATGATAAAATTTCTTATGAAGGAAAGAAATCTTTCTTCAGTTTTATACTCAGTGATGCAAACATTCGATGATTTTTTTAAATATAAAGAAAAATTCTAATATAAAATGTATAAATATAAAAAAAAAATGAAAAAATTCAGATTGGAATGTTGACATTTGTTTATGGGCTTCAGATATTAAGAGGGTCTTACAGACCGTATCTTATTAATGTATAGTCTTGAATAAGCATTAAGTTAGCATTGAGAGAATTTCGATACTTGATGATCTTGAATGATTATTCAGAGTCTCAATTAATCTTTAAATATTTAGAATATCTTACTGCCAGGGAATAAGTTATCAAAAATCACATATAGATCAAGCAGTGTATAGTTTACAAAAATAAAATGAGTGCTATTTAGGTGAATGAAAATAGTTGATGCATAAAATGTTGTTCTCAAGATTGTTTCTTAATGGTTTTATTAAATGGAATTTGACACTAATTTAGGATTTAAAAATTATAATAATAGCTACAATAATTAAAGTAAATGATATATAGGTATTGGACCAATTATCCTCTGTCTCAATATCCAGAATGCTTAGAAAACCGGCTACGTTCCAGAATATAGTAAGAGTGTAGAATCCCTGAATGCCTGCATTCATAGCTTCACCATGGCGACGGTGTTGAGTGCAAATGTTCCAATAAGACAAGTTCTAGCTTCGATCGCTAATATTATATACTTCAATCACCTAAAGGAATTATATAAAACTAAAAAGTAATATATAAACACTTAATGTATGATATGTCTCGTCTATTTTCATATCTTAAGCAGAGATTCTACACTCTTATTTAGCTATTGATATATTATAATTAGTTTCTCGCTCTATAATGACTTTAATTTTATTTTTAATATATTGTTCAAATATTTTATACTAGCCGCGATTCACATATTTGAATTTACCTCATCATAATAGCAAATTATTATTGGAAACACACATAATGTCAGAATAAAATTATTTAACCACCACATGTTTACCGATACTGGCTTAAATCGGAACTGAGAAATTTGCAGTTTTTTGCAAATTTTGAAATATAAATTAGGCATTTATTTATGGGTGATTATATCCAGAGTGACGTCCCTCAACCACAGCACAAATAGGAGTGAGTATCGCACTCACACCTATTTCTATTTTAGTCTATACAGTATCAAAGTGTGCATTCTTCATATAACTGACAGTTTTATTCATTCTTTTTTTTCTGCACTATTTTCTAACAAATTGCATGAAAGAGTTTTGTTTTTTTTTTAGAAAATGCAATATATAAAGTTTAAAGATTTTTATTATATGCATCATGTTTCAATTACAAGAAATCTAAAGTTCTCCTGATTCTTTAAAGTGTTAATTAATATTAATTAAACAAAAATGCCTTAATGCTGACCACAGAGCAATTATTTATTATTCTGTATAATTTTTAAATCTTATATTAGATTTTTAGTTATTGTGTACAAATTGAAAAAAAAAACCTCTTATCCGGGAGACCTCAGGTTCCGAGCATTCCGGATAATGGTCCTATACCTGTAATAAAAGTTAAGGAAAGTAAACGTCTTCAGATATTTCTACACACATATTTATATATATTTTGAGCAATATAATGAGGAAGAATAGAATATATTGATACATAGAGAAAAATCTAAAGTGCCTATTGACATGTATTGCTTGTATTTTGTTTCTTATATTTCAGAAAATTGCAATATGTTATCAATATTATATAATGAGAGATAAATTCTGTTTTTCTTTTAAGTTTTTCTTGTCTTAAATATATTTAAAATAAGTTTTAAAAAAATTTTATTTTTATTCTCTGTTTATTATATCAGAATCGTAAATATTTAAATCTTCTTCATAATTTTTTTTTATTTTTAAATTTTCGTTTCAATCACTTGAATTTCACGTATAATAAATATAACCAGAAGTATAATTCACAAATTTATGTTAAACAAAGGTAGGTTTGCATAATCGAAATTTTGCTGTTGAATATATTTAAATTATTCATATACAAAATTTTATACGCATACATTTATACTAATTCACGAAACAGTATAGCATAAAATAGATGTATACAGTTTCAAATATTTGTATATTAAAATGCCGAAACTAAAATCATCAAAAAGTATAATTTTATATTAGAAATTAAATCCAGAATAATTCAATAAACGAAGCACAAGTTTCTACTATTTTGCATTAAAAATGATCGAAAATACAATTTTTTTTTAATGTATTCACCATTATAAAACGTAAAAATATTTATATTTATTTTATAAGCGATGGAATAATATGGAAAAATTAAAATATTCGCAGAAATCTTCTTCTCCCTGATCACAATTTGCATCACAGATATCATTCAGTTGAGGTATCCACCCCAATAATTGATACGCTGTCAACTCACTAATATAGTGTAGTATTATCGAATTTATAAAAATAAAGTTAAAGCTTGGTCACAGGTAAAAAAAAAAACAGCAAAAAATTCCATCAACTTCTCGCTTACTAACAGATGCTGAGTCTTGAATGATTTTATTACATAAAAATTCTGTTAAAAGTGAAATTTTCTCGTACCATTTTCAGTTTATTTTATACAAATATATATTTAAAAGAGATAATTATCTATAAAATTTTAAATAGTAATAAATTAAATTAAATTTATTATTAATTTAGCTGCATATTATAGCTAAACTAGTAGTATCCATGCGAATTATATTCTAGTAGGTAAATATGAGAGCAGTTATGTATAATTTTAGGTAAGATATCATTAAATGCAGCACATAACACAACTTGTGTAACACAATATCAGTTAATGATTTGCTTAAAATTCTTGCATGTTGTTAAAACGATGCTTATATATAAAACATAACTAAGGTTCTACTATTTCATGTTTGCCATTTTATAAAAATATATCACCATTATTATAAGCTAATTTATAATATTATGGACTAATAAGTTTAATTATTTGAATAATTAAACGAAATAAAAATTTATTAACTGCACAGAAACGTTTGCATCTCCAAAGCAAGAGTGCTGCTTGATTGCAATGAATTTAAATGCATACTTGTGATATTTTTTGATTTGTTGTAAATATTTATTAATTTATATTATTCTTTATAAGTTTAAATTATTTTTTAAAATATTTATATCGATTATTTTTTTTTATTTTTTATATTATGTATACAGTATATAACGGCGACAACTATAAATTTTAATTTTTCATTCAGAGCATCGTCGGAAAGAGAATGAAATAAAAAAAAAAGTTTGTTTGGTTATTTGTAAAATAGGAACTCTTAAGCAATTTTCCTGCATATATTGGAAGTTTTTCAATGATTGAAAATTGCATAGAAATGCATTTATTCAATAAAACGAAAAATTGTACTTTTACCGGCGAAAAAAAAAAGAAAAAAAGAAAATAAAAAAGAAGGAAAAGAGTGAATTTCTGTGCGAGTGTGAGAAAGAGTGAGAGAGTTTCATTCTTCTCCCAAAGGCTGTTTAAGAAAGAAAACAATTTTTGAATATAATTCAATAGGAGAGACGTTGAAAATAAAATGTGTGTGATTACTTTAGTTGAAATCTAACCTTCAAGAAAAAAAAAAAAAAAAGGAAAGGTTTGAGGAGAACAAGATACAGCACCATCTGTTACCTTGATGGATTATATACTGTTCAATCTGAGTAATGCAAAGAAACTCCATCAACAACTTACTCCAACAGAAAGAGAGAGAGAGAATCATTCTTGTAAAATGCCTATCTCGAGGGAGATCTGGTTCGATTGCGCAGGGGTTTGGGCGCATGACGTAATGATGGATGGTCACGTGTTTTGGATGGCGAATTAAAAAGTTCTGGTCCGGTTGAAATAAAAGCCATCCTATGTATAATATGATCGAGGCATATGTTGCACTAGCCATTCCTCAAGTGTTTCCAAAAATGCTGATTTTTATCATTTCAGTTGGAAGTGTAATCTATCTGAATTACTACACTCTCCGAAGCCAATTTTCAAATGGAGTTAAATCCTTTACTAAAAATTAACTGCAAAAATCTACTTGCACACGTCGGAATAAATTAACGAAGGCAATAAAATATATTTGCTAAGTGTATGTACATAGAAAATATCCGAAAGTTTAGAGAATAGCTAAAAATTATTTTCTGGATCGATGAATTTTACAAGAGAATAAACTTTGCGAAAAATGGCAAAGTCGCGATTCGCAGACAAGTGGTTAAAGTAGCGATAATGCAGAATACATTGTCGCTTTGTTATAAAGTGGATCATTCGAGCATGAATGGTATAACTAACCAATTATGCTTATGGATTTTTACTTCTGTTTATTAATGCGATTTGGCATAGCGTTAATTAATGCACCAATGACGGAAAAGCAAACTTTCAAATTTACGAGTTAAGAATCGATCGAATTTATATATACATTAACAGGCATTTTAACAGTGATCGATTACTTGATCGAAACTGAAAATTTATTAATGGCGACCGACCAACTAAATAGATAAATAAATTTCTTCTTAAAAGCGATAAATCTTCGAATATTTTTATTTTATTTTTTCCCCAAATTTTAATAGCACTTATGACAGTAATTCGAGAAAGTTTGATTGTTGTAATAAACAGAGTGAAGGATTGTTCAGTTGGGAAACCATAAAAATTGGTTTATAAAAATTTTCGCTTGCATATCATTGGAAAGCAGACTGAAGAAGGAAGAGGTAAAAAAAAATATATTCTATATAACGAAAAGTAAGAAAAACTGGTGAGTATCCTTAACAGAAAGCAGAGCACCCATGTAGAAAATTGTTCGTATTTTGAACGAACCTTTACTTCGCCACCTGCATCTACCATGGATTCGCTAAGTACCAAGGACCAAGTTGGAGAAATGCCAGATGAGATATTGGCTTCTCTTCTGTACCTCTTTTGCAGCTGTAAAAGTAAAGGCACTGACCTCACTAACTTACATCACTCGGATGTTTTGCTACTTCATTATTTTCCTCCGTACTGTCAACCCCCAAGGTTTTTGATTATTTATAAGGTTTAGCGCGTTTTGGATTGGTTAATCGATTATCTGTCAAAATCCATTAACACGTGACTGAGCTTTCCAAAATTATTATAGCTTCCTGCCTAAAGCTGACAAGTCTGCGGCTGAAAGCTTATTGTGGTTATATTCGGTTTTGGGTTTAGATTTCAACAAAATATAATTGCACCACCATTCTGCTTCTGCAATTTTGTTCGATTGCAAAGTCAAATCTCCCCGCTTCGATCGAAGTTGCTGTTACAGCTATTTTAAAACTGTGAATTGAACATTCTTCTTGTTTAAAACCCGTGTAATACGACCAAAATTTCTGACAGTTTGGCTTGAAAATTTTATCATCAACTCTGCCATATTTATTAAATGCCAAGAGCACTCTCACGATCTGTTTTCTTGGACAATCTTTCTCTGGATGATAGATAATTTTTATTTTCCTTCTTAATTAAAGTCTTGATATATCGAAAATCATCAAAAATTAATATTTTTCGTATTTTATGAAGTTTTCGAATTATCAACCGTTCCATCAGACATGTCCTCCAGTATTTTCTGCACAATAAACCAAATCAAAATTCCATCAACTTCCGAGCCAAAATATCGATTAAATTTCGAAGTTAACTCGTGCATATGTCTATTTAAATCCCGAAATGTTCGTGTAAAAAATGCATTTCTATATAACTGCAACGATATGTTATATTTACAATCAACAGCAATAATACTAAAGCGTGTCTAAATTTCCAGACAAGATATGAACTGCACCAAACAACTCCATTTATTAAATCGACGTTAGTTGCTGTTGCTGTACAACTTCATTTATTAAATTGATGTCTGATCCTGAACACGTTGTTAACATCTGATTCAGGTGTTCCATCAGGGTTTAATGCTTAACAAGATAAATGCCGAGTTAAAATCCACTCTCGGTTGTTAAAAGAAGATTACAGTTTACTAACTACCCACAATTTGTCGTGTTAATCTTTAAGAATTCTCGTTTTAATCCAGAACAAAAGATGATGATATACAATCTTAAATTTCTATTTCTTTTTTTCCTATTTTGTTACCTGAATCTTTTTTGGTTTCTGTTACAGACTGAGTCATTAATCGATCCATTTGATTATTCTACTACCTTGGCAAGTCTCTGAGGATCGTCGAGTTTAAAAGAGCATGCGCTATACGGATCGTTACAGGATCCTGTGAAGCAGTAGATGACTTCACATCATTGCTTTTCCTCTCTCTCTCTCTCTCTCGCCCTCTCTTTCTCTGCTTCCAACCTATCTGCTTTGGAAGTGTGATTGGCAATATTTCCAATACTGGCAAAACACGGGCTTAATCGACTGGTTGCACTCATCCAATGCCATTTTGGTAAAACGTATGGAAATGAACAGTTTTTCTTTAAATTGCCTCGCCCTTTCTCACTTTAGAAAGATTAGAAAAACTGCTGACTAACTCGAAACTCTTTCACAACAAAAAAAAAAAGAACGAAAAATATAAAACTTTCGAGTTTTATTCGCTTTTATAAGGTACCACACGAGAAAAATTGTCTTAAGTTTTCGTTCGTAATCCCTTTATTATTAATGTTTTTTTTTGGTAATCACATATAATCCAAGAGAAACTACTACTATTGAAAATTTTACAACTTCGCTATTTTGGATCGGTGCGAATGTAGTAAGTTTCGCGAATTAATCAAAAAATATTATCACGTTTGTAACAACTTTAAAGAAAAAAATAAACATAAAATTATGATTGCTATATTAACTGATCGTTAACAGTTAACAAATATTGCATAAAATATTAATACCAATTTAAAATTTTATTTTGGCATGAATTTTGGCTTTTTAAACAATTTTTTCAGTTCATCGTTTGAATCGACTCTTTGCTGTGCCTATTCATTTTTTTAACTTCACTTTATTGTAGGTGCTCCTTTACCTAATCCATTATTGAAACTGAACATGTTCATCAAGGGCGAAAATCCTGTCGTAATTGAAAATAGTACCACAACTATGTAACAAACAGAAACACTATGCATCCATCCTATTTTGGAGTTCCGTTCATCAAGGGCGAAAATCCTGTCGTAATTGAAAATAGTACCACAACCATGTAACAAACAGAAACACTCCGCATCCATCCTATTTTGGAGTTCCATTATATCGTGGTTATCCGATTAAATTATTATCTAATTTCATAATTTATTGTCACATGGACGAAATTAATTCCTTTTTGATGGTCATCCAAAGAAAGAATCCACAAAAATAAAAACCAGACAACAGTCTAGGTATTGATAGAGAACTACAAAACTATGAGACTAAAAATAAGTTCAGGAACAAACAGAAACTCGTTAATGTGTTACGTTTTAAACGAAATTAATTCAAACAAAGTAGACGATAAGTCAATAAGACATATTTTGGAAAATACAAAGTATTTAATCTTGTAGTGTAAACAGTAAGTGATGCGAATGGCGAGTAATTAGGACATCCATTAATGACACTATTGAGACAACTATTGGCAATGATAATTGCCAAATAATAAAATTAGTACGTGATTGTCTAGACTGTTGACAGTTGAAGACTTGTCTTCTCTACCAATTTAGACCAAATGGACATTCGGTCTTCATTATCCATCTACTTTCATCAATCGCACTCCAACAGTCTGTAATGAAAAGACCTGTAAGTGTATATACTATTGAATTGCTATCTTTATTTCCTCTAATCGCAGTCCTGTGGTCTTATCTCTATCGATCTCTAATCCACTGCAGTTTGTAAACATTCATTAACTTTATACGACTCTTTATCATCTTACATTTCAGTTTATATATTTCCAGGTTGATATTTGGATACTTTAATGGAGTGAAGATAAAGGGCAGTTAATGGAACTACAGCTTTACCATTCTAACTCATAATTCTTCTTCATTGTCTGTAATGTTATTATAAATTGCTGGTTGTTTCTATACTGCCATTATTGTTCTTCCTGAAACTTAATAATACTCTGATATTCGTCTTTATACGTATATTAGGGATTCGCGCAGATCGTGTTGCATTACTTAGTTATTATAAATTCCAAAAGTGAGCTGACCTTCCTCACAATGCATCTTTGTTATTTCTCTTTAAATATTATGAATAAATAGAAATATATGTTTCTCTAGAGTAGCATCATTTGAATAACAGGAGGGAATAGGAAGAATATGCTAGAATCTCTTTAAATATTATGAAAGAATATGGAGATCTCTTTTCTCTTAATATTTAAATCAAGAGATCTGTAGAAAGGAATGTTTAAAAAATTCTTTATTAAAAATACAAATTTTGACGAATTTTTCTAATTTTACGCATTTATACATTTTAAATAAATTAATAATAATTTAAGAATAAAATAACTTCTTTTATTCTATTAAATTCTCATCTTTCTATTTATTTTTCATCCTTTTTTTTAGAATATTCAACAATTTTGTTCTTCCAATTTTCTTCTTATCTCGCTTCCATTATTCCATTGTTATAACTAATGATCAGAACTACTTTTTAATTACCTGTATTCTTCTACTTCATTTACACTTTTACTACTTTTATAACTGTATACATGTATATGTAACTAGTAATTTTATTTTATTATGGTTATTTTTATCCATCTATTCAACTTTTCATCATATATCTAACTTCTTTTATCATTGTGTTATCTTTATGACTTTCACAGGTTTCTCGTAATATTCATCTCCATATTTTCCTTTTTTTTCCTCTTCCTTTTATTCTTATATATATGGTATATAATTCTGTTGTACCATTATTCTTATGTTGTTTCTTCTCCTGCTCTTCTTCTTCTCTTCTTTCATTACATTCCTGCTCATATTTCTTCACTAATCTAATATATTTTTCTCTTTTTTGTTCTCACTTACTTTTCTTTCTCCTACTTATTCCTTCTGGTAACTGATTACGTTTTATGCAAATAATATTAAATATATTATATATATAATTTACCATTTCGTTATCGAAGGAAAAATTCGATAACGACAAGAGCAGATAATGAAGAATACCGAAGTTAATGCCTTATCTGACAACATTGAAAATTCAGCAGCCCTCGGGGGATACGAAATCGTGTTAGAAAGAAATCTTTAGTAATTAAAACTATTCTCTCTTCGCGTTATTGATAGAGAAATCAACAGAAGCTTTAATAGCTTTCCTCTCTCTGAAATTTATTGCGTTTGTCAATTAATTCATGGAACACAATAGAAAATTTCACAAAAGTATATGTTGCAAATTATATAAATAGAACAGCAGCATCTATTGAAATTGCTCGATTTAAAACCTTCAGCATCTTTCAGTTAATTGGAAAATTTTTCTGTTTTGTTTCACCATTTTTCAATTTATAAAACTTAATTATTTTATAAATTTTTAACTAACTATAATTGTCATTTCTAGCTTTCCAGCAACTAATTCGAGTAGCTAACAATTTAATTTCTGTTTTTTTTTTTTTTTTATAATTAAATTAAATTATTTATTATTAAAATTTAACAAAAATATTAAAAAAATTCAAAATACTGTAAGCAAACTTAAAAAAAAAGAGCAAATGCTAAGCTGTTATTGATTAATCCCAATATTTAACTATAGTTATTTTTACATATTTTAAATATAACTGTAGTTAGTATATTACTATTTAACTGTAGTTTAAATAGCTGTTAATTAATTTAATTGGTTTTCAATAAATAAATGTTAAAGTTACAACTGTTATAAAAGAGATTTAATATTCTGAATATTCCAGTCATTCAGGGTTTAATAACTTAATATTTTAGTAGCTATCATAGTTACTAAGCAGTTATTTGTGGAAACCATTTAAATTACGAGATAACTATTATATTTTGTTAGTATATTCGCTGTTGAAATATGAAATTTTTGCATGTATTTCATGCTAAAATGTCGTTTTCTGTACTGCTTTCATTATGCGCATTTAAGACAATTTTTTAAAATTATATGATATAAAAATGGGATAAACGAGTGTTAATTTACAGATATAAAACGCTTATGGTCCATATATGTATATCTCTTCGCTCGAATTTGTGTACTTTCTTAGAAGCTAGAAAGCTGAAATTTGGGGATGTTATAGAGAGACCACTGTGCTGACGTGCAAGAATCAGATAACAAGGAATTCCACTCCGAAGGAGTAGAAAAGGGGAAACTAAATTTCTTATGTTTAACTGATGGAAACGTTTAAAAATCTTTATTTGAGCATTTTATTATAAGCGAAAAATATCCCTTTACATTTTGGTTGAAAAAATTATATATTCAAACGGTGGACTAATAAAAGTATAGTCTCAAATTTGATAGTTTTAATGTTAGTTGTATTTTAATGAATTGTGTGGGTTTTAGGTGTTATGGATATTTTCACATCCTGAGTTCGAATTCAGGGTCAAACTCTTAAAAACTATTTTGTAGTCTGAATCCGTGCTATCGATTGAGGCCTTGCCTAGACACTACTTTGATATTGAGCGGTTTATGGAAGGGCATCAATTCACCCAAGTAGCAATCAACAGATTGAGTAGTAGCATCATTTGTTGGAAAAATTATACAGCGACTAAATTGCCATAAATATTGGCCATTCTTGAAGAGAATCACCTCTGCATGTCGTAGAAAGGTTTAAATGCTTGTTGCAATGTATTATAATTAATGTATATGAACAATCCTAGAAAGAACCAATCGCCTAGATAGACCTAAAATAATGGCTCTTAGCATATCTATTAGTTTAGAGTGATTAAAGATATAATATTTATATATACTCCTAGAAAGAACCAATCGCCTAGATAGACCTAAAATAATGGCTCTTAGCATATCTATTATTTTAGAGTGATTAAAGATATAATATTTATATATATGCTGTCTAAATCATCTTTAATGCGATATATATGCTGATCATTAAAAAAAAATCTGCCAAATGGCTCTATAGTTATTACGGGAATTTTAAGGAAAATAAAATGTCCATTATTTTTATTTAATCCGAATTCAAATTCGCCATTAATAACCTCACTACCGAACTAAATTTTTTAAAATTCAATCAAACAGTTCAAAAAAATATTAGAAAGAAATATTTTCTCTATTTTTAAACGGTTTGTAAGTAATTTAGATTAATGGTCTCCAAAGCGTGGTGCACATACCCCTGGGGTGCATAAGAAATTTTCAGGAGTACGCATTTTTTCTCATCTTAATATATCTTTGTTGAATGGATTCGTGCTATTATTCTCTATTGACAGAGGGTCATGCTTACTAAAATGTTTGAGACCACTAATATGGATCATGCTCAATAATTGCATTCAGTCAATGTGCTAAATTTTATAAAAATTCAATAAACAGTTCAAAATATATTATGAGAGTAAGTTTTATCATCCGCCATTTTTAAATACTTTAGTTGAAACTGGAGAATTAAATGATGCGATTTCGATGATATCTTTAATGGCAGAATATCCATACCAAATTTCATGGAAACATTAATTTCAGAGTTATTAGTGAGGGACACACAAAAAGTAGGCAATATGTTAATTTTTAACTCTCATTTTCTTCAAGAAGTAGACTAAAAATGTTTAATTTGAATAAAAAAAAGACCAGTAAATTTTATTTTACTTTTCTCTACTAGTATAGAAACATTTTTAAACTTTGTAACGCAAAATTATTAAATTTTCTTAATAAATATCAAGTATCCTTTTTTTAATGACTTGGATGATTTTTGAATTACAAGAAAATTTTTGGACAAATTAATAGTATAAAATAGGATCTACTGTACTATATTCAATTTTTTCAGGCTAATTCTAAATTCTGTTTTT